>SNQJ01S0081276.1:30824-59405 GCA_010110895.2 Picea sitchensis
AATTCACGTGGATGAAACAGCCCGCGAATTGCGATGCTGAAACAACATCAGCAGCAACGAGAAGAAGTTGTTACACCAGCCGTAACAACAATACCTCATTCAACTCCTGTAATAGCATTTTGTTGCGTGAGACTAGGACATCCTATGCTGGTTTAGAAAGAAGATCCGACTAAAGATAGGACTCAAATACACATTGTAAATTATTGTATCGAAGGGATTCCCTCTTTAAATAAGAGGAAATCATCATTCGAGGGATCCAAGTTTTATGTATTGAAGAAGCTCGAGAGGAGAGGAACGTATTCCATTTCAGATTGTAATATGATGTTTTGAAAGATGAATAAAATACTGCTTTGAGTATCCTTCTCTAGATTTCTCGTTTCAGGGGAATCTTGTGAGAAGGGAGGGCCCACCTTCTTCACAAGATTCACCCATTAGTTTAGAAGTGTGTTAGTACAATTTCTGTTACGCTTTAATTAACTTTTGTTTGCTGAAACACTGCTTTTAATGAATTCCGCTTTGCTGAAACACTACTGACTNTAAGAAGTATCATGGATTCTGTAGGCATTGATAGCCCAACCAAGTTTAGAGGTTTTCGGTGAATATAATAAATAACTACAATAGTCGCAAAGTAAGACCCACTGTAACATGAGAAAGTGTTGACTTCAAATTTTATGGGGGTCAACGACAGCAGGGAGCAATTGTGGTTCTCCCTATGCCATCCGAGAGCTCTCATTGGTAAGGTAATGAGAATCAAGATACTGTCGCCCTTCTGGAAAACCATGTTGATGTCGACAAAAGGGGGACGTGACTCCCAGAAACAAAGGGCTTCATGAAATCTACTAGGTGAGGTTAGGAATATGGAAGAGGTACATGGACAAGGTCAAGATGTAGGAAGACTCAAGAATGCCCTTGGTTGGGGGTATATATGAGGTAAAAAGTGGTTGCAACTATTCAACGAGGTCGAGTGTCATGGGGACAACAAGACAGGGAATAAGTTGTGCCAGAGGTGGGACAAAGTGAAAAAACTCAGAGGGCATAGGTAAGTGGCTTGTGGGATACTTGGAGGACATGGGTGATGTCATTGGGGGTAGATGATAAGGAGTGCCCCAACCAAGGGTGACATTGGTTGTGTTTTCCAAAAAGAAGGTTGCCAAGGGTGATGAAAAAAAGGTAATGTAAATGTTGGAAACAAAGGCGTTTGTACAATAAAATAAAGAAAAATTTGGGATGAGTGTACAAATAAAGAAACATGTGCCCCAATGTAATATGGTTGGCCTTGGTAGGGCACAATTTTCTTGGAGAACTGGCAGAGGGTGGGGGTCCCATGGGTGGGTTTATGTATGAGGTAGGTGAAATGAAGGGAAATTTGCAGAGTGGAAAACTGATGGTGGATGAAATGGAGGGTTCATGATACTGTAGAGGTGTAGTAAAAAAAAGAACCTTGAAGAGATAATCTGGTAGTCTGGTGGGAAATCGAGCAAAATGAGGAGAAGGAGTATGTGGCTGATTCGTGACATAATGTAAGAATATTGGGACTATAATCCCTAAAGGGTTGAAAAACAACATGAGTGTCAATGTGAAAAAGGGTGTTCTGAATGGGACAACTCATGTGGGTAAGAGTGCTACTGGGTGACAATACCGAATATGCATATGGAGGTGTTGGTACTATAGAGCCGGAGATGGGGATCCTAGAGTCAAATGTCATAGGATGTGACTGGAGATGCAAGTGAGATTAAGAGGGAATGACTACATGTGAGTGCTAAGTATATACCTGAAAAGGTTGCATTGATGTATGATGACCAAGTACCTACACACATGAAAATAAAATACCCGATGTGAACCATATTTGAAGAGAATCAAACATACGAGAATTTATTTGATAATTTTGAATATGAGCATGCATACCTGGTCGTGGTATGAAAAAAATGTCACCCTAGGGGCTTAGGATGAAAAGAGGCCCTGGGACTGTCGTGATGTAGATGATGGGATGTTGATCCCATGGCTGAAGACAGATCAAAGAATGGACGCTTGGAGCTCCCAGAATGGTGAGTGGAAGTTTGGCGAAAAAGGCCTATATATAGTTATAGGGCCCACATTGTCACCTCATTTGTACATATGATGCCATAACATAACATATGATTCCAATTGGTCTTATGTTTATTAACCGTGTTCTGTAACATGGTCTTGAGGACCTTGTTAATTGCTTCGACCTGTCTGTTATACTGAGGGTAATATGGTGAGGCAAACTCATGGGAGAATCCTAACCAAGATGAGCATTCGACGAAAATCCATCCTTGAAGTGTTTCCCATGATCGGAAACTAGTTGGAGTGGTACTCCAAAGTAGGATATGATGTGGTTAAAGAAAAAACACTTTGCAGTGTCAGTGGTATTGTTGAAGGTGGGCATAGCTTCCGCCCATTTTTTGAAGTAATCGACTGCGACAACAATGTATTTGTGGCCATTGCTGGAGGGGGGATTACAAGTCATGAATTCGATGCCCCATTTGCAAAAGGGGCTGGCAGTAATGACTGGATGAAGGAGAGCAGGTGGTGCTTGTTCTTTGTTGGCATAAATATGAAATTTCTTGCATCGTCTCATGGCATGAATGCAATCATGGAACAATGTAGGCCAAAAGTAACCTACTCAGATAATCTTCTAAGAAGTGGACATTCTTGAAATATGGCCCCCACATGCACCACTATGGCAGTCGTTCAATACTCTGTCGGCCTTGTCAATGGTTAGGCATCGACGAAGAATGGTGTCAACCCCTCGCTAGTATAATATGTCTCTAATGAGGAGGTAGTGGGAGGCCTGGTGGCGAATAAAATGATGATCATCTCGGGAAAGGTGGTTACTAAACTTTTCAGTTCGGAGGTAGATGAGGAGGTCTCTGTACCAAGGATCATTCGAAGTGATGTAAAATAGGTGTTCGTCAGGAAAGTCAGTATTGACGGGGGCATTGGTAATATCAGGGGGGAAGGCTGTGACAAGTTCAGCGAGGACGAGAGATTTCTTGCTCTTGGGTGTTGAGAATTCAATATCATACTCCTGAAGGATAATCATCCATCGAGAAAATTTTCCATTAATTTGCCGACGACTGAGCAAGTATTGCATAGGGTTGGAATTATCTACAACTTTAGTTGTGTGAAGTAGAATGTAATGACGTAGTTTCTGGATTGCGAGGATGATTGCAAGGGCTAGTTTCTCTTCATGTTTATACTTCAAGGGTGGCCTTGAGAGTTTTTTACTAATTTCATAAATGACATGGTCATGATCATCATCACCGATTTGAACAAGAATGCCTGCTACTGATATATCCAATGCTTATATGTAGAGGATATAGTCGCAATTGTAGTTAGGTGCACTAATTAAAGGGGTGTTGGAGAGCACCATTTTAAGATCATGAAATGACTATTGGGCATGTTCATCCTAGTAAAATGGGATGTTGTGATGTAGTAAGTGAAGGAAACCATGTGCACGAGTGGCGTAGTCTGGGACAAATCTTCGTAGAAAGTTAGCCTTTCCTTGTAGGCTCTGGAGTTGACGTAAATTCCGGGGAGGTGGAATTTCGATGATAGCTTGGAATTTGAAGGGGTCCATAGTAATACCACTTTGGGAAACGATGAATCCGAGGAGGTTCCCTGCAGTGACACATAATACGCACTTGAGGGGATTCAAGTGGATGTTTTACTGACGGCACTGTTGGAAGATAATCTGTAAATCATTAAGATGTTGGGTACATTTCTTGGATCGAGCTGTGAGGTTGTCTAAGTATGAAAGGATGATATGAGCCAGATCATGAAAAATGTATGTCATAGCCCATTGGAAAGTTGTGCCAATATTATTTAGGCCAAAAGGCATGACACGATATGAAAAATTACCCCAAGGGGTAGTGAATGCGGTTTTGTACTGATCGGCTGGATGAATTTGGATTTGATTATAACCATAGAAATCGTCCATGAAGGATAGAACCTTGTGTCTTGTGTAGTTGTCGATAATTTGATCGATGAAAGGCATTGGAAAGTTGTCTCTGGGACATGTGTGATTGAGATCGCAAAAGTTCGTGCAGATGCAAATAGTGCCCTATTTTTTATTAACGGGTACAGGGTTGGAAACGCATGAGGTATAGGCGATGGGGTAGATGAAACCAACCACGCGTAATTTTTCAATCTCGACTTTAATGGCCACTGATTTGGATGGGTGTAGTGGTCACTATTTTTGATGAACTGGTGTAATGTCAGGCCAAGTGTCAATGCGATGTTCGACGATAGAGGGATCAAGGCTAGGAATTTCTGTGTATGACCAGGTAAAAATATCTCGATATTCCTAGAAGAGGGTTTTATAGGTGGTGATTTCTTGAGGAGTGCAAGAGGCTCCAATGGTGATTTCCTCGATGATGCCATTTTTTATGGAAATGTCAATTTGGATGGTCAGGGAAATGTTGGCCATGTTTCCTTCTTCAAAATCATTAGGGGTAGGAATGGGTTTGTTGAACCAGTCGATATGCCCTGATGGGATAAAATCCTTGGTTTCAACCGCGTATATGGGGTGTTTCTTAGGAGACGTGGATGCTTCCTGTGGAAAGAAGAGTGATTGGTGGTGTAGCGTATCCCATGGATAGTCGAGGGTGCTTAACTCTTCAAGTATTTCTTCATCATAGTGGAATTGGCGGGAATACAAGGGGTCGTGAAGATTGATATCAGTGATTGTTGTTCTGTGGCTGCCCCAAAGTGATGAAGAAGTAGGGGGAATGACGCAAGGAAATTGCAATGGCTCGCTTGACATAAACCAAATATCAAAGTACTGATGAGTACCCATGGTAGTCGGATGTAAAAATTTTGTAGGGAAATGAGCGAGAGAATTGGGGGAATTTGGGGGTGAATCCTCGGATAAGTCATCCAAGAACCACAGAGGCATTGGGAGGGCCTTGGGTTTGGGAGAAATGAGAGGAAGAATCTCGAGTGATGAAGTAAGGTCAACCATCGATTATGTGGGTCTTTGAAGCAGGGTCAATTGGTGTTGCTTGTATTCAATAATCATAGGACATTGGTATGTAAAATGATTAAAGGATTCACATAGAGAGAAAGGGCATCTCATACATTCATTGAATGAAGTTGTGAGATAATGGATGTTAGTGATTTTTGGTAGGGATGACGTAGCTGGATTTTGTTTTCTCTGGAAGCTTTGGCATACTACGGCTAAAGTCTACCGAAAGCATGGTAGTGCTGGGAAATGGTGTTTATAATGGCCATATTTTGAACATATAGCACAAGTGAATTTGGTTTGCAACCATTTACTACTTGAGTGAGGGGTGGTAATGACAGTACTTTCTATGGTGGTGAGTGTTGATGGAGTTTGATTGAGTGGAATCAAGTTCTGTAACTCCAGTAGAGATGGGCAGTTGTTGGTTTGGTGTCCATATTTCTCACATAGCGTGCAAGGGGGTTGGATGCACAGGGGAAGTGGAACTATGGGATCCTTATTCTTTCTCTTTCCCCTAGCGGTGGTAGGGAGAGTAGTGAGTGTGGGTGTAGAGGGTATGGTGGGAGTGAGTATGGGAATCGTCATTGGGATTCCTTCCATTTGGGGGGGAAGGGATGGTCGAGGGACCATCTCAGGTATATGTAAATACAAAACTAGAATTTATAACACCATATTAGGGAGGGTAAGCATTGCAGCTACTTGGAAAGATTCAATGCTAGGTGGAGGGTAAAAGAAGGGGATTTGAGTAATGGCTTAGGGAAATGTCTCTCAAACTAGGATATGGCCTTGGGGAGAGGTGAAATCGTGAACTGGTGGGGTTGACGAGTTCGCAGGAGGCTCGTGAGGGTGAAGCTCTGTGACTAGCGTGATGTCAGATATGATAGAAGCCTCCCTAGGAGGAAGGGTATCCTCTATGCTAGTTCTATTATATGATACGGTGCATACTTAATTGAAAGGATGAAGGAGTGGTGGTGCTCCATGGTAAGTTCCTAACAATGATGGACCTTTGAAAATTCTGGGACCCATTTCGATGAGTGGGTATGCATCATGAATTCTGTGGATGAGAGGAAGAATGTTATCGATGTTGGCAGAAGGGTTAGGCTCGTAATGTGAGACTTGGTCAATGGTAACGATCTTTTAGTTATGGGGAAACATCATTGTTCAAAAGACAGAAGAGGAAACTACCTTCATAGTGTACATGTAGCTAGGACTAAAAAGGATATTCTAATCGAGTGGGGCGCCAATAACTTCAATGTCGATGAGAATAGTCTTGCCCCAAAGTTCTACAGGGACATTTTGGAAAAGCCCTTCAGGAGATGATGGTCATCTGTCATAAGCTCGTAAGGTAATGGTAGAGGGTATGAGTTCAAGGGAACCAAGTTTCTTCCATACAGATTTGGACATAATGTATGTAGATTCACCTTCATCGATGATGCACTGATGAACTATGATGTTCCGTATTTTCACTGGGATTTGAAAAGTGATCACAGTGGGAAGGTGAGGTTCTCCATTGTTGAGATCAAATGTAATGAGTCGAGTATCTACGGGGTCGACTTCCCCTAAGGAAGAAAGTAATGATTTCTACTGAGTGGGACAAGTCTGAAGGACTTCTAAGACTGACATGGCAGCCAGGGATTGTGCTAAGTCATCAACCAAACTGTAATTATGAGTTTCCCTAGCCTGTGGGTTGTGGACATTCCTGCACAATGGGATGCGAGGGATGCAAAGAGGTGTTTCTATGTTAGGGTGATCGATCACAATCAGGGGTATTTTTGGTGTGGGAATTGTTTCTGGAGGAAGGAGAGGGGACTCAGTGAGTGCATGGTACTGACGATTACATGTTTGTAGAAGGATTTCTTCCTCACTAGTGAGGAGGATCGTGTGATATGCTAGATTGCTTGGATTGAGATATTGTCCCACCTAAGGTGGGATAGGTTGTGTGTCCTATTGGGTGTTTATCACACCTTAGTGTGGAATGGGATTCTGTAGCATGGTTGGTGGGGGTTGTTGCACATATTTTTGTGGCGCCTGCTGAGGGGCAAGTAGTGTTGGAGGATGTGGTAGACTACTGGAGTCTTTCAGTCATTTTAAATCAATGATTTGTGGGAAATGATGAGTATAATGACCAAACTCACTGCAAAGGGCACAAGGGAAATTGGTTTTGATAGTATTTTTATTTCTCCCTTGATGCCTGTTTTTATTTCCCCCTTGGGGGTGTTGATTCCCTTGGTTCTGGGTGCCCCCAGCTGGTTGGTTTTGTTGGGGTTGATTCTTGCCTTGGCCTGAGTTGTTATTTTTCTTATTTCTTCCTTTCTTTCTGGCATTGTTCGATGGGTGGGTCAGATTTTCCATATTCAGTTGTTTGAAATTTTGGTATTGTTGAATGGGAGAGGATTGAACAAAATTCACCCCAGTGTGAGGATCTGGGGGAGCCATGGGTTGTGGGGGACCAGGAAATGGAAAGTATGGATTCTATGGGGGTAACGATCCATAAGGTACATAGGAAGGTGTGGCACTTTCTCTGGTACTATAAGCTGAGGTAGAAAGGGTACCAGAACTTGTTTGAATAGGTGGGTGTATGGGGGGTGCTGGCAGTGGCCCACTGATGGGTGGAGGCATAGAAATAGGGTATGGTTGTTGATAAGGAGGTGGGGGGTAATAAGAGGTTCCCTCATATGTCGGTGGATATTGAGGTGTGCCATACATTGGTGGTGATTGGGGTTGAGGACTGTGGTGTGTGGTATTACCAATCAATTCGTCTGTTGAGTGAGATGTCCCAGGTTTGTCTTGACCGAATGGCATAGGTTTGGGGAGGTCAGGAAGTACCTAGACTGTGAATATATGAGGTTGTATTATTGAGCCTTACTAATAGCTTCCTCTTCGGATGGAAGGAAGGTGGAAGCTACATCATGGCCGAGGAGAGAGACAAGTGATCTGAGAAACCAGTCAAGACACTATTGTTTGGTGGTTTCAGCTTTGCATAAACTACGTCGTCTACGCCACTCATGAATGTGATCAACGATATATGTGGCTGAGGTTTGTTTGAAATTAGAGAGTATTTCAAGACCATTGTCATGGTGGATTGGTAATTGGAAGAAGGTAAAAAATGCTTTGTCCAAGGACTCAAGAGTTGTGCGGGACGCCAATTTTTCATCTACATACCATTTGGCTGATGGTCCAGTGAGTGTGCATTGAAATAATCGTAGTCTAATGGAATCATCCATAATGTTGTTGGAAGAGCACCAATGGTGGAAATTCATGACATGGTTGGCAGGGTCATCTCCTACCTTTCCTTCAAATTTAGGGATGTCTGAAGGTAGTTTGGTGGGCATTACAGACCATGTGGGGTCATGCAATATAGGATCATTAGTGAGTTTTATTAGATCTAGTATGTTAAGAGAGGCCAAATATGGCATCTGCAGTGGGGGGGGGAGGATTAGCTCCATCCATGGTGTGAGTGTGTTTTGAACCTAACCCTTGAGGGGGGTTAGGTGGGTTGGTACTTCCCCCTTGAGTGGAAATGGGTCCTCCACTTCCATGTAAAGGAGAGTGAGTGGACAGAGGGACTTGGGAAGTGGACCCAAGTAATGTGGAGCCAAGCAAAGATGATCCTAAGACAACAACACTGACGGGAGTGTGTGAAGGTGGTGTCGATGAGGTGGCAAGACTAGGAACTCCCCTAAAATAGGAGGGAGATTTAGTAAGCATATGGAATGATGGGGGTTCTGTGGGTCCCTTATGATGTCCGACTAGCTAAGTGGATGTGTGTGAAATGTGATGATAGAAAGTAAACAAGAAACTTTGTTGCAAATTTTGAACTTTACACAATATATATATCCAAATCAAAATGTAATCAGAAGTGCATCATACATAAAGTGGTTTGAAAAAGAAGCATATATGTGGATAAGTAGGTTTTGTCCACATGGGGAATCAAATAAAACAAATGCTCGTGTCCTAAAAGACGGAATGTCCTTCCTCTCAAATAGCACTGGACCTGCCAATAGTACTCAACAGTGGGGTCTGAAGTCATCGAAAGAGAAACTAGTGAAGGATGAAATAATCAGTTATAATGAGGGGTAAAGGGGGCATATCTCGAAAGAGCAGGAAATATTTCCCAATAGCCACACAAAATCCGATCAAGGTGCAATTGCAACCCACAATTTCCACTTGGGTAGATGTCCTAAAATTTGGTCACTAGGTACCTTGGTCAAAGTGCAACATTTAGATTTTCGGCCTAAGAAATGGGTCACGGGATGGATCCCGTCCAAGAGGTGGGTGCCTCAAGGGGGGATGCATAGAACAACCAGACCTCAGCCTTCAACCCTTCACTAGTATCTCCCTGCCTTATGGTGTTAGGAACACTTGACTTGGAGGATTTTCAATTCCCTATTTGACAACTTCTATGGTTTCGACAATGTGAGAACCAGATGACGGGGAGTTATTTGGATGCCTATCCCTGAAATCCTACCTAGACTAAAAAATTTCTTTTGGCACCACCTATGGAGGAAAACTTAGTGAGTTTTTAGAAAAAATTTAGATGTAGTGGTTTGAGAGATTGAGCGTGTGAACCAACCTTGTTCAAATTAAATAGGAATGGATAGTGTCATCAAGAAAAGGGTGGGGCATTTTAGAATCCCTTTGGAGGAAACTTACTTTGACCTCCAAGTTTGAAGAAGAAAATATGTGAGTGATAAGTGACTTTTGTGTGTGATTGAGTAATGAATTAGGTGTCACATTGCTGCATGTGGACTTCCCTTGGTCCTTACAAGTGTTAATTACCTAATTAACTAAATGCCTTTGGTACAACCTTGCGTAATTCAAAAGTCCCTAGGAATATAGCATGTGGACATGTGGCTCCGTTACTATTCCTTTAACTCCCTATTGTGATGTAATCTAAGAAAAGCTTTGAAACTATCCTAGACTGTGGTCATGTGGGCATGTATGGGCCCATTACAAAACCTTTAGACTTCCCTAGTGATTTAATCTAAGAAAGTAAATTTCAACACTATCCTATCTTTGTAGCATGTAGGCATGTATGGGACCATTACAATATTAAGATGTGTTTTGAAAAAATAAACTAAGAGGAGTCCCAAGAAGGGTTGTTGTTCTCTCCTAAAGGTTTTAATCTTCTTAAGGGAGATGAAATTGTTCCACAATCTTTGTATGATTCTCAAGGTCGCTTGGGGGCACGAGAGAAGAGCATACTAAGCAATTGTTATCCAACTTCTAGTCCCAATGAAAGTTAGATGTGATTGAAAATGATTTCCAACTTATATTTTTAGTCAAAGCAAGCCATACATGTGGAAAAATGAAAGAAAAAGAGGAAATAATGATTTTAACCCCCTAAGTGCCTATGTGTTTTGACTAATCTCTTTATATGAAGAGGGGACTAAGTGTGGTGCAGCTTAAAACATGATTGAAATCGCTTTTAATAAGGCTAAGGGCCTTCCCCACATCTCAAAAAATTTACAATGTGAATTTTTTGCAAAGGTGTGTGGGTCTTAGTGGAGATAGAGGCGCACAAAACACATGTGCATAGACCAAAAAGAGTTAATAGGAACAGGTGCATATAATAGAACTGTGACTTAAGCGCATGTGTGCACGATGCATTTCTATGGGCCAAAAAACCCACGCACAGGTGACACATGGTCGTGAATGACAATTCCGAATGGAATTCTCCCAATTCAGCTTGGAATTGGATGATTGCCAGGTCGTCTTAAGCCAGTTAATGCACCTACAAGTTAAATAAACCAAAATAAGAGCTAGAAAAACCCAAATGTGGTAGGAAATTGATACCTATCCCCAGTAGAGTCACCAATATGTTGTGCCTCTTTCATCACCTTAGTGAGAAAAATAGAGGTTCTTGCAATCTTAGTTGGGTTTTCTAAGCAGGACAGCTATAAGGAAAAGGGTTAGAGAAACAAATATAAAAGAATAACTAAAAAATAAAACAACAACTAAATTAATGAGCATAGGGACATAAGGACAAAAGAAACAATGAGACCAATGTCACCAATGATAAGGCTAATATTAGTGAAAGAAAACACCAAGAATAAAGAGGACTATGAGTCCCTTCTTCCTCCAAGGGAGGGCTCTTGGAGCCCCACAAATAAGCTCTTCTTACAACTTTGAAAATGAAAATGAAAATGGTGAAAGAATTCTTTGCTAATCCACTCAAGGGGTGAGATGGATTCCCCAATGCAATGATGCAAGTATACTCTTAGTAAGGATAGAGTATTCCTCAAGAAAATAATGGAAGAATAAATTTTCTATGAATTCCTTCAAAAATGAAGTGTATCCATGGCCTTTTTATAGCATTCCTTTGAGGTATTGTCCAACTAGTTTGTAGTGTGTAAAGAGGATAATTAGGGAATTTATAGGTCTTTGACTAGCCACCCAGTCAAATCTAGTCTAGATTTGAGTGTTAAATCAACTTGGAAGCTAAACCACAAGTGGGTGGGAGGCCGACCACTCTCATAAATGCATCGTTTCTCAGGTGCGTGGATTTTTACGACAACAGTCACACATCATCTGCATGTGTGGAAATCTTGCATTTATGTTTTGCGCATGTGTACATGCGCCCTATGTGTTCATAGCACCCTTTAATTTTGTCACTATTTGTATATTTTTTGACCCTTTGGAAATGCTTTTGTGGTAATTTTGGTCCATGGGTGACCTCATAACTATTTGACGATGCTGAATTCTTGTAACCATTTGCGGATGAAATTTTAGTGATAAAAATAGGTTTTGGTAAACTCGGAGTGTCTAACTATGGGTGTAGCATGAAGCTCAAAAAGTACCGTGGATTTAAATTTGGATTGTTTACTTAAATACAAAGAACCTTTGTATCTAAGATCCTCATTGAGCCAAAAGTACCCTGGGGAAACTAGAGAATTGGACTACAATTGTTGTATCAGATGCAAAATTTTGGGATCATGTAGCCATTCCTGGCGAACAACATGGATCCAATCTGGGAAAATGAAGGAGAGAGAAAAAAGGGACCCTTAATCTTCATATTTTTGGGAAAATGCATGAGAAACCACATTGCCTTTTCCTTTCTTGTAAATGATCTCATAATCATATACAAAGATATTATTCACCCATTTTTGTTTCTCATGGGAGGACAGACGTTGTTCCATAAAATAATTAAGGATTTGATGATTTGTCTTAATTTGCAAGAGTTTCCCCAATATATAAGGGAACGAAACATCCACGACATGCAGAATAACCAATATTTCCTTTTCATAGATTGATTTTCCCAAATTTCTCTCGGACAATTGTTTTCTGGTAAAGGCCAAAGGCCGACCCTCTTGCATAAGGACAACGCCAATTCCTTTCTTGGAAGAATCACATTCCAGGACAAAGGTCTTTGTTAAATTAGGAAGGTACGGGACTGGAGTGGTGCACATGGCCATCTTCAAAGTTTGAAAATCCTGAGTAGTTGTTGGCGTCCAAGTGAAAGAATTATTTTTAAGGAATGCAGTGAGAGGTGTCACAATATTTCCATAATTATTAACAAACTTGAGATAATAACTTGTTAAACCCATAAATCCACACAATATTTTGAGAGTCTTTGGGTGAGGCCAATATTGCATGGCTTCAATCTTTTTAGGATCCACCTTCACGTCAGTCTTACCCATAAGATGACCAAAGTACTCTACTTCTGAGGCTCCAAAATCACATTTAGATTGCTTGAGGAAAAGTTGGTGCTGAGAGAGTGGATGGAGAACTTGATCCACATGAGAAAGATGGTTTGTCTAGGTTTTTCTATAGATGATGATATCATCAAAGAAGACTAGCACAAATTGACAGAGAAAAGGATGGAAGACATGATTCATGAGGCTTTGGAAAGTGGAGGGAGCGTTACACAAGCCAAAGGGCATGAACAAAAACTCATAGTGGCCCTCATGAGTTCTAAAGGTATTCTTAGGAATGTCCGCCTCTTTCATATGGATCTGGTGGTAGCCTGAATTAAGATAAATTTTAGTAAAGAACTGGGTGCCACTCAATTCATCCAAGAGTTCATCAATAATATGAATGGGAAATTTGTCTTTAATGGTGATATTTTTGAGGGCACAAAATTCAAGACACATGAACCAAGAACCTTCTTTATTAAGGACCATGACCAAAGGAGAAGAGTAGGGGCTCGTACTAGGGCGGACAAAACCTACGTTGAGAAATTCTTGAACCATTTTCTCAATTTCATTTTTTTGGGAAAAGGGGTGATGATAGGGATGTATATTAGGAGGAATACTTCCTAGGACAAGTGGAATGGAATGATCATGAACACCATAGGAAGGAGGGAGTCCCTAGGAAGTGGAAAAAACCACTTGATGTTTAGAGAGGATGGATTGGAGGTCTGATGGCACAAATGGTGTCTCAGTGGCTTGGATGGCATGGAGTTGGGCAATAATCTGAGAATGACCTTTTTTGAGTAGTTTTTCCATGCGATGGGAACTAATGATCTTCGGGGAACCAACAGTGATGCCTTGGAACTTATATTTTTGTCCCTTCTGGTCAAATTGCATGGTCAATTCCTTAAAATCCATGAGAATGGGACCCAAATTCCTTAGCCATTCTGCACCCAAAACAATGTCACAACTGCCCATGTCAATAGAAAACATATGAGATTTCAGATAGTAGTCACCAATTTGGAGTGGGAGTGATTTGTTTAGTGCGAGGAATAAAGGAGGGTTTGTAGTTTTGAGAAGAGACAACTTGTCGTGCTTTCTTAGCTCGTTTAGTAGAATCCACCCAACTCTGATTCTGAGCCATGAGGACCTGAGTACATATCTCATCGTTGAGGCCATTAATAAAATATTCTTGGAAAAAAGAATAAGAAATTCCCTCTGTCTGAAAATCCAAATGCTCAAAAGAAGCTATAAAGTCTTCCATTGTGACAGATTGTTTCAACTTTCTCAAATGACCTAAATTGTTGGTCTCAGTTTCAAAGCATTCATAAATCTCTACCACAAAGTGTTTCCAAGCCACCTTTGCTATTGCCACATTTTCCAACATTCTCCATTACCACCTTTGCCAATGTTCTTGATCTAGATGGAGAACACCATACTGGATTTTGGCCAACTCATGTGTAATGCCATAAAAAGAAAAATAGTATTCCATTTGAGTTACCCAGCCAGTGGGATCCAATCCATCAAATTTGGTCACGTCCACATGCAGAAGGCGTAGGTCACATTGAAAGTGATGGGGCTAAAAATTCTCGGAATGAGAGGAAGTTTGACC
Organism: Picea sitchensis; assembly: GCA_010110895.2. Classification (NCBI taxonomy): domain Eukaryota; kingdom Viridiplantae; phylum Streptophyta; class Pinopsida; order Pinales; family Pinaceae; genus Picea; species Picea sitchensis. The sequence goes on from SNQJ01S0081276.1 coordinate 45,052, forward strand.
TTCGGTATGCAAAGGGATGCCAGATACGGGAAGATATGCAGGGATATGAAACTTGGCATAGATCATTGTAGAGACAGATTAGAGTTGGGTAGTAATCTCTTATTTGAGCTTGTCTTTGAGTTCTATGATTGAGGCAACGATGGAGGAATGCATCCTTTGATTGATGGTGGCAATATTGGCACTGAGTTGTCACACTTCTTGTTGGGTTTATGTGAAATTAGAGTGCAAGGTAGCGAAGTGAGCTTCCAAGTCTTGGCTATAGGTATGGACCATGATGATGAGGGAACATGAAAAGGGGTGGGTGGGACCATACAAAAAATGGGTTATGGGGGAAGTGTATCACAATGATCAGGACAACGAGTGGAATCCAATGGGCTAAAGCTAAAATAAGGGTGTTGGAAGGGGGTTGGGTCCACAAGAAAACAATTTTTTTGAAAAATTATAGATATGACTACGATAAGGATGAAGAGATAAATCCAACAAAATAGGTCTTTGATATGAAGAATATTGTAGTGGTTAAATGTCCAAATGGTTAATAGGAAGAAATGTGTAAAATTTTACAACTTGAATGGAGAAGACACAATTGCGCTGCAATAGATCTTGTTTGTTATGTTTTTGTTTCCGTTCCAAGGGTTATATATTCAAGGGTTCTACAAACAATGGTTTTCCCTATGCTATAGCTCCTTGATATACATTCGGGGTCCAACAATAGTACTTGTCCCAATATCTTAGGGCACCAACTAAGGAGGCTGGACCAGGCCCTTAGTCGTACTACCTGACTACCCAGGTACTAGAGAGTATATTCTCGAGTGTTGTTCTCGGTGACACTATAGCATTCAAGCGGTCGATCGACTTATCTATGGAGGGATTCAAGAGATCTAGGTTGATCCATATACAGGTGTTATCTGATGTGATACCACTCGAAGGGGTAACAACAGGGGTTACAAGGGTGGATAACAGATGTGCGCTTAAGTACCACTTGTATTTCTTGCATGTATGAATCCTTGATCATGGGTTTATGCATGTAATGACAGATCTATGTAGCTTAAATATGTCAGAATACATCTCTACCCTGAAAAAAAATTAACCCACAATTTTCTGCCGAGGAAGGTGCTCTGATACCACTTGTAATATTCCATATATAAAAAAGTATGCATAACATAAATAAATAGCTAGAAATGGCAGATGAACAACAGTATAATCATAAAAACACCACAATAATGTCAAAATGACACTAGAATAACACCAAAATGAGCACTTCGATTATTGAGAGCAATGTTCACTTGCCTCTTCGAGGGGGCAACCTCCAACAGAGCAGAGTTGTATTACAATAATTTCCAATACAAAATTTCTCATACCCTCAACTCCTATTTATACTAAATATGTCTATCAAAAGAACCATCTAAATGAATATCCTTCTATAAGAGAAAGATTCTATTAGGTCTTCTTACATTGGACTTATTCTTCTTTATTTATAGGCCTTATTAATATTTACCTTTATTACATGGAAATATATTAATCTACCTACATGAGGGGTTAGGTCCCTAACAACTTGTGTATTGGAGGAAGATTTGTGGAAATCTTATCCAACCCTATTCGGAGAGAGGAATGAACACTGAGGATAGTATTGTACTTAATGGGGAGAGGATGTAATATCCTCAAATTTTCAAATATTAGATTCTAAGTGAACTTTGAAACAAATTTCTATTTTTTGAAAATTCGAATTTGAAAATTATATTCCATTTATGGAAAATCCGAATTTGGAATTTTGATTGTTGTAATTAATTATTTGATGACTTTTAGGAAAATATTTGACTTTCCCAACTATCCTCTTTTATTTGACACATGTGGAAGACAAACTTTTAATAAATTAAAAACTGGAAGACAAATGGAACAACTAGGTTAAAAATAGTTGACCATGACTCCATGAGTGGGGAATAGGTTTGAGTTACCTCAAGGATGATTTTTACAAGTGGCAAAAGTGGAATTTGACCACTAGAAGCCCCTAAAAATCAGGGATTTCTAAATATCTGAATTTCCCAAGGAGGGAAGGAAAGACCTAGGCACAAGAATGCATATTAAAAACAACATATGGAGGAGGCACACCGCTACTTATTATGTTGGGGAAATAAAACCATTTGTTGTTATGAACACTGTTAGTGTGAGGAAAAGGATTTTTCTAATCTGTGGATGGTGATGATAGCTAAGGAGGATCATTTAGTTTTTCCTTATGGACTCATGGTTAGGCTAGGGGGTGAGAAGGACAAATGAACCTTTTTATTCTATTATATGGTTGGGTGGAACATGGATGTTCCATTTGTATTCCAACATCAGGTTTCAAATATGTATCTCAGCTTGTATTCCTTTGTCAATGTTATATTTATGGTTGTTATTTGTTAGGAATATGTTGAATGTGTATACATAAGTGAAATCAATTCTTAAGGAATTGTATGACCATGTTTTACTATGGCTTATCATAGTTAAATGGTACTAGAAATATTGTTTATTTGAAATGTGATGGCTATACATGGATATTTAACTATGTGTGTGTGTGTGTGTGCTCATACATAAAGAAATAGTAGAACTATTTTTATGTTCCTATTGGCCATTGAATATATATATATATATATATATATTTTGAATTTCTATTCAAATCTATACATACACAAACATTGCAGAGACTAAATAGAAAGAATAACGGACCAAATACATTCTTTATTACCACATAAATATAGTGATTTAGTAGAATTCAAAGTATCTTTCAAAAATCAACCATTGTATTCAATCAATTATTGTTGAAAATATTAGAGTTGGAGTACCATAGACCAACAACTCCACATCCTCTTGTATTGAAAAGAGAGCTCTAAGAAAGTGTACACAGAATCTGTATGTAACTGAAGTTAATGCGTGCACAGGTCGGTCAAGGAAGGACATGGAACTCGAATACCTTTTGAGTAATATGCTTCCTTCATCCTCTTACACCAACTTGCCCAACCTGGAAAGAAGTAAAATGAGGGTTTTAATAACTTATTAGAATTTTAATTCTAAGGAAACTAAACAGTAGAATAAACCAAGGGAAAAATCTTAGCTTGAGTCCCGATGAAATCCAGATTGCCTTTTTTTCCTTGCAAGACAATCTGTCCACAATCCAGGAGGAGGAGGAGTGGAATCAAAACCGACTGATGGGTACCCTCTCAAAACAGGAAGGGCCCATCATTAATTTCATATATCCGTGCATAGAGTTTTCATTTGTAAAATAGAGGAAGTGACAGTAAGCAGAAGTGAAACCAGTTCTCATCAAAATAGACCATGCATAGAGTCATAAAACATGAAGCATATAATAGTGATCTCCAAAACCTATAGAGAGATCCAAATAAACAAAAAGAGTCGACTGTGGCAAGATCAACGATTTAACAAGAACTACCATTTTTAATTTCCGAAATCACAGAGTGGAATTTCAAATTTGGGGTAGCGATCACAGCGAAGAATAATTATTAAACTAATAAGAATTCATAGAGGTGCATAAGATGTGACCTAAGTGTATTTAGAGAGATCATTAAAATTAAATAGAATTACAGAAAGGTAAATTACACAAGTTTGAGTGCATAGAAATTTACAGTAAGAACCCAATACATAGGTTGAACCCTAACTGTGAAAAATGTGTTCAAACCCTACGTTTATGTTCTGCATACATTCATAAGATGGGGCGGTGAATGGTTACATGTTTAGGAATGGAAGTTAATATCAAGGATACTCTCTCTTTTATAAGTGCAAGTGGTTGGCATAGGAAAACCATTTCATAAACGATTTAATTCTTTAACTCTATTAGACAAGAGATCAAGTGAAGGATGTTGTCGAGGTGGCCGCAGGACAAACCATGATTATTTCCGGCAGAGGAAATATTTTTACAATCAGAAGATACAAGCAAACGTTGTTTCAAATGAATAAAATCCTATTAATACTGCCATATATATATACACAGAATGTAAATATGAAACTTTCCTACATAGTTCAACCATAGTCAAGTATGAATAACATCAACCAACGTAGCAAGTTTTGGGAGATTTGGACGCATTCCAGAGTGTAAGAATAATAGTGTTAGAATGGTGAACAAAAGAGGAATGATAAAGTTCAGAGGGTTAAATTCTAACAATGATTTGGCCATAGACTGACTGGGAAGGGATCACAACGACTATAGTCTTGAATATTGATTGCCAATCATGAGGAAAACACAATAACCCTCAAACTCAAGTGTTAAAACTAAAGGGTTTCACCCAACTTACAAAGGGAACCATAAACAAAGTAGAATATCTAGAGGAGAACACATACAGAGGCACAACTGTAATACATTGTCAATCCTAAAACAAAGAAAAATAAAATATAAAGTCTGTTCATGGAACCTCTCTTTTATTTTACATTGCACCAAAACAACAATACATTGATGGGATACATCTCACAGAGAACATAAGAAACATAAAATATACTTAACATTGTGCATAGAGAACCAGAGATGTGTGTTTCCTCCTTCAATCGCTCAGATAGCCAATCTTTACCAAAATTATCGGTGGTCTACAATGTAGAGTTCATCGCTCACCATAGTAGAGCTTCACAAAATCATCGGTCATGTGGAGCACAGAGTCCATCGCTCACCAGAGTCGAGCCTTATGAAATTAGAGGTCGTATACAATGTATAGACCATCGATCAACAGAGCCGAGCCTTACAAAATCATTAGTCGTATATAGCGTAGAGGTAGTTTGTGTTATAGACTAAAGGGGAAAGAACAAAAACAAGTGTTACCTCAAGGGCCTTTCTATAGGAGTAATAGCGGCTGGTATGCCCCATATCACTGCCATGTGAAGTCGAGGGAGGTGGTGAGTCTACGTTGGGTGTTTATGCCTAAGTGTCAATTATGGAAGGTATGATACATGCTTCAACATTAATGGAGCAGGCCAGGAGTAAATGCCTATAGGCTAGCATGGATTAGGCTTAGGCCTAATCTGTCATCCACCATAAAACGTTTTTTCGAACCACTTAATTGTTGAGTCATGTTTAATCCTAGAATTAACCATAGAATGATAAAACTATGTTAATAGTCAAGTAGGGTTACTAATGTTGTGTATAGGTACATTTTTTGTTGCACTATGATAAACAATATATTGTTATGGATATTCTATATGATATTCTATAGTCTATATTGTTTATCGGATCTAGGAGATTATGTAGAAGTGGACAATATATGATTAATGATAGTATATTACATGATGTAATATGGATAACATGTCTTGACATAGACATGGTGGTTATTCTAAGGGATATGACAATCATGTTTACATTTTTATTCAATACAAATAAGTGTATGATTCTAATCCAATAACGACACTATAATGAAATATAACAGTAAGAGACAAGTGGAATTTAAATCTCCTTCATCCTTTAAGAGGGATGATGACCAATAAGTAAAACTGTTATGCATACAATAAATGAATAATATATATTTAATTGATTATCTCTGTGTCCCAAACAATGTTGGAGATTCAAGGACCTTTAATGTCCCCTAACAAAAAAAAATCATTTTGGAAATTTGGGGTACATTACACAATGGTATATCTTTTCAAACTCTTTGTTGCAGGAGAAGGAAGGTCACAAATTAGCTACGTAAAAACCAAGGATTTCTTAGATTTGGATCTTTCGAATTCTAAATCAAATTCTTGTAGGATGAAAATACATTTGGAATGTTTTCCCCTAAGAAGTTGATTGCTCAAGATATGTTGCATGGGGTTACAATCAGAAAGTGCAGTAGTTTTTTGAGGGAGAATATAATGACAAAAATGTTAGACTGCTTAAACAACAACCAAAGACAAATTTTCCACATGTGAGTATTTGACCTCAGTTGGAGCAAGGGTTTTATTGAGATAGTAAATCACATGTTTTTCATGAAAATCATCCTCTTGAACTAGTACCATATAAAATAGTCACAGCTATAATCTGAGGGGTGTAAAAAATATGTATGGGTTAATGCATGTTTTAGAGCCTCAAAGGTGATTTTAGAAACACCACCCCATATAAGGCAAGTGCATATAAAAGTCTGCCTGTGTGTGTCTGTGTTCTCTCTCTCTCTCTCTCTCTCTCTCTCTCTCTCTCTACCCCTTTGTTTTGCCTTTCCTCTCTCTCTCTCTCTCTCTCTCTACCCTTTGTTTTGCTTTTCCTCTCTCTCTCTCTCTCTCTCTCTCCCCCCTCTATTCCCCCCCTCTCTATCTCTCCTCTCTCTATCTCTCTACCCTCCTCCCTCTCTTGATACCTCTCTATCTCTCTACCCCTCCTCCCTCTCTTGATCCACCACTCTCATCCATCCCTCTCTACATCTCCACCCTCTCTATTGGTTTAATTGTCTAAGTTTATATCTTTAACCTGATTGACCCCAAGTTTATGTCTACTAAATTTCCAACAAAGCCTCTAAAACTATTGGCCCTCCTGGTAAACCAAAAGGAAACACAATGCACAAAGTGAATTGTTCAGTCTCACTTGATATAGTCTTAATGGGTGACTTCAATACTCAGGTGTTTATAGTCCAGGATTGAGTGGAGATATGAGAAATGTGTGCAGAGAGTTCCATTTAACTTATTAGAGTAATATACTTCCATTCACAATTATGCATGGAATATAATAAAATCATTCATTTAGTATGATAATATATACTTAGAAATAGTAAATAAACACATGCGTTCAATCACATAACATAGGTTTTACCATGGTTCACCCCCTCCCAGGCTATGTCCAAAAATATTTGGCTCTTAATCTCTTCTATTATAGTAATTCCAAAACTATAGCGTCATGCACTTTACAACTCCTCTCTGTCTGGTCGAGATCCATTATGAGGCAGACTAGATCACACCATGCTCCTCAACCTATGATCTAACCCTAAATATCTACCCTCCTGACTCTCTACAGATCAACAATTTACAAAAAGGTATCATATTACAACATTGGTTCTCCAAATCTCCCTAACAAGGTTTCTCTATCTCTTCTTCATCGACTCTCTAAAACTGACTCTGGTCTCTCGCTATGAGACCTAGGTATATATATTTATATGTTTCTGGTTCATCGACCATTACAATGTATTACAAAAACCCTAGCCCTAATGTCGTTAGGTATTCCATTCATGCACACATGTTGCTCTTCCTTCCATTTTTCACTTTCCTCGTGCATACCTTCCTTCCCAAAATAGCCTTTCTTTCCTCTTTGGTCTTCTTCCAACAGGCCCCCAAAACTGACATGTGGCTTGTCCCGAGCCACCTAACCTTTGTGTGCTTCATCGATATCCTAGTGATTGCTTGGAACTTCTTCATGAGTTCTGTTGTGTGCGTTTGGTCTTGCGTAGTCTTTTCTTTGAGTGCATACAATACCTACACTGCAATATCATCATTGACCAACCTTGGACATTCTTCCCGATCCTGTGTCATATATGTCTTGGCTTCCTGTTCCTATGAAATGACCTTTTCCTCTCACTCCTAGACTAGTTACATTTGATCATGGCGCTCCTTTTTCCGCATCTGCATAGTGATGAGTTCTACCTGTAGTTTGTTTATTTCTTATGCCCCTTTGATGCACTTCATGATTGACATTTTATTCTGCCTCTGCTTGAGGTATTGGATATTTGCACTTATCCTTTCTCCTTCTTGGTCCCACTGCTAGACCTACTGATCCTCTTCCAGCTTTTTCTGGAGCTACACTACTTTGTCGAACATGTCATCCACTGCATGGACCTATCGTTCTATCTCTTTTATCTGTTTTGTTTCTTCCTGCTTCCTTTGCTCCCTTACCTTCGGTGGAGTGGTGTATGTGAGCTTCTTGAATAGATTCTCGATCTCATGTTGGTGTTGATCGATTGTCTGCATAATCTTATCAATCTTCTCTATCTCTTTGAGTTCGTTCATCTGCATGGTCTTTGGAATATTATCATAGGATACGACCACTTTCTACTCTAGTCCATTCATGTGTTCCCTCTCCTCTTTGTTTTCGAGCTTGGCCTATTCTAATACTAATTCCATCTCATCTCATTTATCCTTTACCTATTGTAGATCGGTTGTATATGTGCATGCATGACACTATACCTCCTGTGTAATGCTGACCTACAATTTATATAGGTCCTTGGTTGGTATTTGTGGTAATACCAACTAAAATTGAGCCAAGTCCTTTAGAAGTGTCTTCCCCATGATATTGTCCATGCACAACATGTTGGGTGTGACTTGAAATGTTGGGCTCAGTTGTACTATCATCTGGACTGTATCCCACTCACTTGCTTCATATTCTCCTCCTTTCTGTGATGCAGACAGGCCCATTTCTATGTTGCTACCGGCTACCTGTGCTTCCCCGATCTACTTGAGGAGATTTCACATGTCTACCATCTCTTCTTCAATTCTATCCCTTTGGCGCACAACATTCTCAAAATCCTTGAATGTGTGATCTTGAACCACTTAGGCCACCATTTATAGATTATCCTCCATGAGCATATATTTTGGAGGTGTTCTATGTACCTTCATCTTCTTGCGCACACCCCCCGTCTGAGTAGCTAGCCTCTTAGTCAGGCCTGGACCTTGTGGAGTAGGACTTGGTGTAGTCCCCTACATTTCCTCGGCATGTTTCTATTGTACTTGGGGCACCTTTGTATTGTTCTTATTCACCTTCTAGAATCCTGTCTTAGATGTCCCCCCTTTCTTTTGTTTTGGTTTAGTCTATATTGTCCTTGGTTTCTTGGGCACTGTGACTTCCTAGGGCTATTTATGTTCCTACCCTACCTCCTCAGCATGTGTATGTTCATGTTTTATCTCCTCCTCCTATACCCCTATAGGTATGTCTCGAGTGAGGACTGGAATCCTTCGTTCGTCTTCCCAATCATTGATGGCCATTTGTATGTCCCCCTCAGTAATGCAATAGCACAGTTGTAGCCATTCCTTGTTGGGGTCCTTTTGTGCTTGGATCCACATCGCATGTCTAGTGGCCTTGAAGTTGGCTATGCCTTGATAGTTTTCCATAGCCTGTAATGTTATCCTCCAAATGTTGGTGATGGTCTCCTTTAGGTTGTGGAGATATCCTTCTAATATAGCTTGATTCATTCTTATATTATTTGCATCTGAAGTAGCTCCAATCAATAAGTATCTCTTTCCATGATTAGTCTTGTGTATGGTGGTGAAAAATGCATAGTTTGGTTCCTTCCATCCCATAATGGATATCAAAATAATCAACCATTAATATAAAATTATGTCTTCAGATCCTGTGCATCCTTGCAGTCATTTAGGAACAGATTCAAAAAATAAGGGGCCCAGCTAATTGTGGTGCCCTCGACACACTGTGTTCTCGAGACTTCCTCCTTATGAAATCTTATGAGCATCTTGTAGGCCATAATTTTTGTGGCCATTATGTTTGCAATGTCACTAATCTATTTGATAATGATTCCACATGTCCCCCTTTCGGTGTCGTATTAATTTTTCATATCCTCAATGAGTTCTTTATCCTTTGTTTTGTTCTCAAGTAACTATGTGGGACCCATGCCTCATGATGGAAGCCCTGTGATGTATGCAATGAGCTCTATGTCTATTGAGATGAACTTGTCTAGCCACAGATCTCCACCATGTGTGACTGCCATCAACTGCTTGATGCAGTTGTTTTCATAATGGCCTCTACCAAAGTGTGGTAGGTCCAACATGCCTAAAATCCTAGTTTTTTCCATTCCTGCTACCCAGTAGACTAGTTGATGAATTGATTCCCCAAAGGGATCTACACCCATAGTCTCTAGGTAGACTTTCTTCATGAAATCTAGGAACTTGTCTGTGTCTGTTACATCATCGTCTAAGTTCCTTATTTTTTCTACATAACCTAACAAATTTTCTTTCACCCGTACTCCTTATGGTATGCATGTAAAAACAATTTCTGCAGTGTCTTGTCTATGCGGTGACCTGGGTACCTGCTTCTTGTCCTTTCATGATGGTATCTGACTCAAGGTTACAACCTCCATTGGTCATTCTTCGACATACTGTTCTGGTCGGCTAGTGACATCTTCCACTACTCCCTCCTGTGTGTGTTTAGACACAGTTTTTTTCGACTCTTCTAGCTCGACCATTTCTTCTTGATTTGGAGTCATCCCATTGAATCTTGGAGCTTCTGTAGGTTTTTCTAGTTGCACTTGACTGTCTGCGTCCTCATTCTCTTAGCCCTGACCCTCTTCTAGCCTATCGATGTCCATTCCCACATGTGTTTTCTATTCGTTTTCTTCTACCACAAGTGTCGGGCTTCCTAGTGTTGTATCTAGTGATGGGATTTCGTCCACATTGATGACTTCTTGCGGCGGTGATGGTTGTTGTTCACTTCCCTATGATTGCATATGTGCTCTGGTCCTAACTCGTGGTTGCCTAAATATATGGATCAGTTCTCCTTGTTTGGGTGGTGCCATGGTTGTATGGACTTATTGTTCACCAACATCAATAGCCTCTGCAACCTCTGTAAACTTCACTCTCTTCCTTGTATGCTCTATTGCTCGATGCCTTCTCCAATTTCAAAATAATCATTTTTCTCCTGCATCCTTACTTTGTATAGGCATCATGTGAATATTTTTGAAGACGTTACCTCTATTCGGGATTCAATGAAGCTCAAGTTCCTTCGTACTTTCCATTACATTCCCTTGATGTCTCTAGTTGGTGTGATTAATGAGGTGTCCCATCATTCATTTCTGGCATTCAATTCCACTAGTCTTCGTCACTTAATGCTTCTTTTGTCATCTCTGCCTTTCTCACTTGTTTTCATGTTGAACTAATTGTTGGACTTGTCTTCCTTGGGATCATACTCCTTAGTGTGCATTTTCCTTTTCCTTTTGGCACACTGCACCTCTATTGGTATTATTTGATATCCTACTTTTTTTTTTTACTTGTGGTGTCTTTCAAGTTGCGGGTGGTCATCTGTCGTTGTACAGTTTCAGTCAGCTCCCATTGATCATCCCTCTGAGTTCTTCACTTCCTAAGTCCTTCAACTATACATCTCCCTGACCTGTGATAGTTTTTACTTCGTATGGTCCTAACCAGTGCATTTTGAGTTTTCCTATATGCTGAATGGATTTACTATCATACATCAATACTAAGTCTTCTTCCTTAAAAAATTTCTTCTTGATATGTCTATCATCCCAAGATTTGTCCCTTTATTTCTGAGCTTATTGCTTGAACCCTACTATGATCATGTCTTCTTCCATGATCATCATTTCATTCATCCTATCTTGTACTGTGCCTCGTTCTATCATATGTGTAATCGTTGCTATGCGCAGACTAGGTACCAAACATTGTAATGGAACCACTGCTTCTTGTCCATATACCAGTATAAATGGCGCGTGTCCTATCAAATTATTGCATGTGGTCCTGTAGTCCCACAATATTGCTTGTATTTTCCGGTCCCAATCATCCATGTTGATGTTACAGATCTTTGTCGATGCATTTTCAAGGATTTTGTTAAATGCTTCTACTGTTCCATTTTCCTGTCGATGATATGGTGTACTCTTTTGATGATGGACTTAAAATTCTTCATTCATAGCCTTAATAGTGTTGTTAAGGAAGTGAGTGCCTTGATCGCTCATCAAAATCCTTGGGAAACAAAATCTAGTGATCACTTTCTCAAATAGAAAGTGTCTTGTTGTCTCTGAGTTGCAATCTTTTACTAGTGTTGCTTCTTCCCATCTTGTTTGGTATTTTTTCATGGTGATAATGTACCTTACTCATGTCCTCTTTTCTGGTGGGTTAATTGGTCCCACGAAATCTATTTCCCATTTGTCGAATACCTACAAAGATACCTATGGTTGTAATGGCATATCGTTCCTTCTAATGGTTTTACCAACCCTCTGACAAACATTGCATCTTTGGAAGTACTCTTTTGAGTCTCTGTGAATGGTCGGCCACCATAGTCCTGCATGAAATACCTTTTGCATGGTATCTTTTCCTATGTAATGTCATCCTTCTATTCCCTCATGGGCTTCTGCTAAAATTCTTGGTATTTCATGTTCTAACACATATCTTTTCAAGATGCTATCTGCGCCCATTTTGTATAAGTCTCCTGCAATCAGTTGATATTCTACAACCCAAACTACTAGGTTCTTTTTATGCATGGTGTTATATTCCTGTGGCATAATATCAGTACTCAAGTACTAGATGATGTCTGTAAAGTATTCATTGGTGATCTGGAATGAAAATAATTGTGTGTCCGAAAAGTTGTCCTCTAAAATTATATGTTCCTCTCCATTCTTGACCCTTGATAGGTGGTCAGGTCCTGCATTCATCTTACTTGGCTTCACTATGACTTCGAAGTCAAATTCTTGAAACGGTAATAGCCATCGATAGATTCTCACCCTCCAACACTGGCTTGTTGACTAGGTACTTAAGGGTTGACTGATATGTGAACATCTTAAAATGTTTTCCTAGTAAGTAGTGTCTGAACTTCTGCAGTGCGTAGACCATAGCTAGGCCTTCCCTCTCTGTAGTGTTATATTTCTTCTCTGATTCTGATAGTTTTCTTCTCGTGAATGCTATTAGATGATCCAAATATCCTGCTCCTAGATGTGCCAAAATAGCTCCAAGTTTTATGGTTGATGCATCTACATGTACATGGAATGTCTTCTCCCAGTCTGGAAATACTAGTATTGGTGCGATAACCATTTTTTCTTTCAGTGTATCTAGACCTTATTGACAATATTCATTCCACTGAAAATTTGTATCTTTCCTCAACACATTCCCCATTGGCATGGTGATCTACACGTACCCTTTGATAAAAAAATTGTAGTATCCTGTGTGTCCCAATGTTCCTCTTAGTTGAAGGACTATTTTTGGTGGTGGAAAGTTAACAATTACTGCAATCTTTGCAGGGTCTACTAGTAAACCTTTCTTGCATACTATATAGCCCAATAGTATCCCAAATGGTGATCCAAATATGTACTTCTTGATGTTTAATGATATATGGCACTGCCTACATATTTCTAGCATTAGCTGGAAGACCTCTACATGGTCTTTCAATAGACTATAGACTGTCGAATCGTCCAAGTATACCTCTAGAAACTGGTGGATAAATTACTTAAATGCATCTATGACTACTCTGGAAAATATTGTTGGTGCATTATTCAATCCAAAAGACATAAATGTGTACTAGTAGGATCCCCATTTTGTAGAAAACTTGGTCTTGTATATATCTTCTTGTGCTATCTTGATCTGGTGGTGTCCTGGGAATCCATCAGTGAATGAGTAAACTTCGCGTCCTCCTACATTCTCCAATAGTTCATCCATGAAAGTTGTAGGGAACAAGTCATGTAGACATGCATCGTTCAACTTCCTCAAGTCAATGCATATTCTTAGCCCACCTTGTTTTTCTCTTGAAATACCATCAGGCTTATCCATTCTGATTCTTCCACGGGTTCTTTGATTCCAGCTTCAAGCATCCTGTCGATCTCATCTTTTACTTTCTTCTTATAGATCAGGTTTAGTCTGTATGGTCGTTGTCTAATCGATCTTGCTTCAGCTCTGAGTGGTATCTTCATTTCTCCTAGCTCTCCTGCTATGCCCTTCATTTATGTAAACATTGTGGGGAATAGATCATTGTACTCGTGTAATAAATCTGTTATCCTTTCTATTATTTTCTCATCCCATTAGTCTCCAATGCTAGCAATTTATGGATTCTCAATTGTCCCAATGTTGAATTTCTTCAAATTGATCGATGCAACAATTAATTCTGATTCTAGAGGTGGACCTTCCACTTGTCTTTATCCTTCTGCTTCCTCAATCTGAATATTGCATGGGTCATCTGCATCTGGCGCTTCTTCCTGCACATGGTAGCATGAAAACAGTTCTTTCATTGTTTGTTTGTTCCCCTTTTGTTCCTCTATTATGAGTTCAACTTCTGGTTCCTTAATGAATATCACTCCTCTTATTTTCTTAAGGGTTGCATCTATGTTGGAGTTCTCATGCTCGAATGAGAAAGTGACTGTAAAATTATGTTGTAGTACTATCCAGCTTGAAGTTCCTCTACGAAGTTCCTAGTTTGTATACCGGTTTCTTGGTATGCCTTCTAAGTTATGTATGAAATGATGAGGCCATTCCTCTCAGGGTGTCATTTTCCATAACACTCTGCACTTCTCCAAGGCATTCACATGTTCTTCTCTTCCTTCCAGTTGTCGCTTTCCTCGTGCATGCCTTCCTTCTCAAAATATCCTTTATTTTTTCTTTGTCTTACTTCCAACACTCTCTCTCTATAATCCTTCCCTTTCTATGTCTCTCCCTCCCTACCCCCACTCTCTATATTACCTTCTCACTTCTCCACACCTCTCTCTCTCTCT
>SNQJ01S0081277.1:0-14965 GCA_010110895.2 Picea sitchensis
GTGAAGAATGAACACGACTTTAGAAGAGTCGCTACGTTTAGTTAAAGATGAGAGGTAGGGCAGGGATGGGACGGGGCAGGGAATGGAACGTGTTTTCAGAGGTGTCGGGGCAGGGTCTACAGGGGAGTGTAGCTGGGAATAAAAACGCGGGAAGAGGAATGATAGTGTAAGTCTGGTGGTCTGCGGGGGGAATGGTATGCGAAGTGAGCTTCGTGTGAGGTGAAGTGGAAGAGGGTAGGCGAGAATGAAAATGCGGGCAGAGGAACGATGAGGGTACACAGAGACAGAGAAGGAGACATAGGAATTAAATGGCAGCAGAAAGAGAATGAACGGTGCCTTTATACGGTGCTAGGTTACGGGGAGGAGGGGAGTAGGGGAAAGGGAGGTCGGGGGGGTAACAGTGAATGGTTACAGAGGATGAGGGGATGGAAATGGGGAAAATTAAGGGTATACAGGAGTGGAAGGTTACAGGGGTCGCGAGGGGGACGGAAATGGGAAAGGGGAGTGGGGTAGGTCGCGGGGGTGAAATGTACGCGGCAGGGGTGGAGGGTAGGAACAGAACAGTCAAGGTCGAGAGGGGGACGGGAATGGAAAAGGGGAGGAATGGGTGGGGAATAGGGGGTAGGAGATACAGGAATAGGAGGGTTTAAAGAAGTTTAATAATTTTTTTATTTTTTTTTTAAGGTTTTCCAATACAATGCGGGAGGGGAAATAGGTTGGGGGAAAGAAAAAAAAATTACGGGAGATGGAAAAATGGGGTATGAGAGATATGACGGAAGGATTGGCATGAGTGGGTGTGATTTTTATGATATGGGTTGTGGGGGTTTTGGGGAGGACCGATCAGCTCTGATACCAATGTAACAAATAACCAAATATGCAATTGCAATAATATATGTAAAATATGAATAATTGATCAAATATATGATAAAAAATGATGATTTACATTTGAGAAGGAGGACTTGATTATATACCCACACAGGGGTTCCCTTTCACCACTAGACATGTCTTTTGGAGAACATGTCCTTTCATGATTACTAATTACTATTACTAACTATTTACTAATTAATTATTAGGTTATGAACATTTATTTATATGTATTTATGTTCATAACAAGGATATGCAACGTTTTGTCGCTCTGCCTTTGGATACTACTGATCCGACTCAATCTATCTCTGTTCTCAACTTATATCATGCATGCATGCAATTTAATATCCAAAAATCTCCACTTTTTTAAAAAAACTTATAACTCCCTCTTTAAAAAAAAACTTTAATAAACTTCAAACCTTTTAAAAATCCACTTTAATAAACCTCCACATTAATAAACTTCAAAAAAAGAGATTCACTTTAATCAAATGTGGGTTCATCTTATCCACTCTTTCTTTATCCACCTCACCCTTAATAAAAAAAACAAAATCCATGTAAAAAACTTATCCACTTAATAATAAAATCCACTTTCAAAGCCCACGCATTTCAAGACTCTTACGCTCAGTTCACATTAAACTCATGATTTCTCATGCATGCATCTAAACTCATGGAATTAAAATCCACTTTCAGCGCACTAGCCTTGCACAAAAACGATTCAAACTCCACACTCGATTTGCATGCACCCAAACTTACGATTTGCAAAAAAAAGCTAATTAAACTCACCTTACGCAACAAAGTTTCTCATGCATGGAAATTGAAGCTTATCAGTTCTCGCACCTCACATTTACTTCGGCTGCGAGTTGTTCGCACCCCACGCATACATCGACTGCGAGTTGTTCGCACCCCACTAATGGACCGCCTGCGGGAATTTTTCAAAATGTTTATGCGTGAAAGGATGAGTAGTATTCCCCCGCACCCTAGCAGAAGAGAGACCTGCAAACCTCTACATTTTTCGCACCTTTGTCCCATGGCTTTGATACCAAGATAAAATATACCACGCAAACAATCACGGTGAGGCTACGCTCACTTCTTAGTATACAATGAAGATGGATTACATGTTTATATAGGAAAAGACTCTCCCGAGTCGGCTACATGCAAACCAAAAGACAACTAGACAACTAACTCTTAACTAAGATTGACTCTTCTAACTAGCGCTTACAACTGGAGCTTATTACTGATGTTAACAACTATCTAACATCTCCATTATTTCCAAGTCGCCCCCCCTCCATAGCATGACATCGCTAGCGCTCCCCTTCTATCCTTTGAGGAGTGCCGACCAGTTTCCTTTGGAAAAGCGAGTCTGCAGAAAGCATGAAGTCTAAGGTTGTGGGAAGCGTGAGAGTTAGTGAGAGCTCCATTTTGCTAAGTCGCGAGCTTGAGGGCCGTGAACAAATTTAGATCCGGTGCTCTTCAAAATTTGACAGGGCAGAAAGTGTTCCACGTGGAAGAGGTTGCATGGGTTCCGGAGGTCACATGAGTCTGAAGCCAATATTCATACCGTGAGGGCCTATCCGCTTGGGAAGTTCAGATCGTGGTTATTCTTGTGTGGAAGAGGTGATTACAGTTTTTTTTTTCAGGTTTCTTTGGAAAGCATGCCTTTTTGGATTGAAGGGGAGGGTTATCCAAATCCCTAGTTCACCCTGTGGAGTTGGTTCATCCTCCAAGTCTACGGTATATGATGAGGAAGGCGCATATGACGCAGTAGGCACTACACGGACCAAGCGAACAACCTATTGCACTTCCTTCAACTCCCTCTCAATATTCTCGTATAACTTCGCCTGTTTCTCTTCGTATCTCTACATGTCTTCAGAGGCGTCCTCCATAGCTCTGTGGACCAGACTAATGTCGTCGTCAGTGAGAGTGTCTTCCAACTATGGCTTATTGGCGCACATTTTCTTCCTTGATGGAGGTTTCTTCGAATTAAATTTCCTCTTTTGTGGGGTTATTGTCCCAATAGGGGGATCTTCAGGTGGTGGGGTGCTATCTCCCGCGACTGGTGATGGAGGGAAGTCAACTGTAGCTTCGCCTCCTCCTTGCTCTTCTTCTCGTTCATCTCCTCCTCCCTATTCTTCTGCTTCATCTTCTCCTCCTCCTGGGGAGCTAGACCCATTTTCTCCAGAGTTTTCCTCTTCGTCCTCTTCGTCATTCTCTATGTCCTGGACTTCAACCCATTTTTTGCGTTCCCTCTGCTTCTTTGTCCCACTAGACTATCCGACATGTTCATCTCGCGTAACCATCGAGCTTCCTATAGTATCAGTGTCAGATAATTCTACATCGATGACATGTACAAGAAATTCATTTGGCCATTCCTTTATAATCTATTCCATATCTTCATCCGCAAGCTTATAGTACGACTGCAAAATTTCTTGGTGATCATCTCTTTGCACGGTGATTTAAATGAAGTGGGGATCAGCGTAAAAATTTTCTATGGGCCAGTACCGATGCAGGGTATGCGGTGTGATATGAGGGAATTCTTTAATGAAAACTTTAAACTCTTGATAATATCTATGAAACATGGCATTAGATAGCCACTGCTTCGTCATGTCGTTGGTATACCACAGGGTGGACAAATGAGCGTCTAGGGGCTCCATAGGTTCAATCTCTGGGAAACTAGCTCCTTCAGGCATCTGCCAAGCCACAAATGAAATCAGGATGATCAACCAACTGTAGTGAAACTCATATCCTATGTCTTGGGATTCGCAATAATATTTTTCTAACTCATTAACAAGGTAGTTCACCCAGTTCATATGCGGGCCCTCCAAACACTTTCCTGCGAGGTCCACCATGAACCCGGTGACCTGTGTGGGGCAGTTCTTCTTGACTAGATTTCCAACTAAGAGTTGACAAGAAAGGCGTACTGCGCCATCCTGTATGGAGGCTAACTTGTAACCTCGCTTTCCCTTTTATACCTCTCGATAATATTCTTTGATGCGTTGTGATAAAGAATGCTCTGAGGTCTTCCCTGAATAGAACTATTGTGGGTCAGAATCCTTCATACTTAAACCTGTGATCTAGTAGATCAGCATCAGATCCACAGTAATTATTCTATCAAGCCATATATATCCGCCATGAGAGCACGACAAAAGGATTTTAACGCAAGCATTACCCTTTTGGTGGCGGCCAAAATGCGAAATCTTCATTACGTTTAATATGGTTGACTGCGTCAACCCTTTGATCCACGGCTGCGGAATTAGGTGAGGTTTCTTTCCGGTTGTCTTCGTTAAGTAATGGTGAGGAGCTAGCATGGCGTAGTTCTTCCAGTCTCCTAAGTTGAATTCACTGTTCTTCAACAATGGGATTTTCCCTAACTAAATTACTACTATGTGAATTACTTTAGGAATGTACGCAGTGAACATGGAGTACTGGAAATCGTGAGGGATACTGTCATGGTTATTAGTGTTGACCAGAGGTGAGATATATTCAGGCAGGATCGACGGGATCTACTTTGCATTAGCCAGATTGCTATGGTGCTTTCTTCTTTGTTCAGTTATGTGGTTGATGTGGGTAGCACGACATCCAGTCGAAGGGGAAGCCTGGAGTCCCCTAGTCAATGACGATTGAATACCTTCATATATAGGTCTGTCGTCCATGAGATTCCTAAGAACTTCCTCGATAGACTTCTTAAGGCCGATTGGTTCTCCCGACATTCTAGATTTTAACAAACATCAGATAGACAAACAAACAGACGGAGTATACTTTCAGATAATGACAGACAGCTCAATTCGACACTTGGACAGTTCTCGACTTAGCTCAGTCAGTCATGGGTAGAAAAAAGTGGTCCCAATGCAATGATTGACGAGTTAAATAAGCGGGGCGGTCGTGATGGATCATCGAACAGACAGGAAATAGAGTTAAATACTTCCATTAATGTAAATCTGGTCATTATGGCGCGGTCTCAATGTCCAAAAGAAATCCATAAACCCATAAATGTATTTCCTAACCGTTTTGGACCGTCATTCTAACGGTCGGGGTGCCTCCAACGGCTATATAACTTTTCTTGAGAGAATTTGAAATCTACGCAGACCTACTGTTCTAGTGACGTTCAAAACCTGTGAACCTGCCTCCTGCGAGGTTCCTGTCTGTGAAGTCTTTCATCTGGTTTCCTTAACTTCTTATATATTTTCTAGCTTAGCCTTCTTTTTATTGAGTGTCCTTCGCTTCTTTCTTGTTTTTTTTTGTATCTAGGGGAATTGGTAATGACGACGGTATCTGGCTCACGTGACATGGGTTCGAATCCCATTAGTTGCCTTATAACCCCTAGGGAGAACCACACTACCTGCAAGCATGGCCTCCAAATAAGACGAGGTTTTGAACTTGTGACCTTCTTAGCAACATGAATGCCTTAACAACACGTCCGTTGACCACTAGACCACACCCCTGTAGGCTCAAAAGCTATGTCGGCTTGTCCCAGTTAATCTTTCTTATGCAACTAGACCACATCCTTGCTCAGGTTTGAGCACAAGGACTGACCTTCGTTGCAAGAACGAATTTACCATCTAGCCACCTCCGCCGACCTTCTTGCCTTCTTTCTTGTTATCTGAGTCTCTTTAACTATTTCTGGAATCCTATTTCCATTTTTATTCTTATCTTCCCCTAGTGTAGGCATCACACTATTGAGGTACCCTCAAATGTTATAAAGTTAATATCCCTTTTCTTAACAATTCTTGAGTGGGCACACTCCTCTCTTGGATATATAGGTCCTTCAAACCTTCTTTCATTCTTTCAACCTTTATAGCTAATTCTTTTTCTTTATGTCCCTCCTACGTTGTTACTTTTCTCTGTTTCTTCGACTTATCCTCTCATTATTCTCTTGGTCTATTTTCCTAGCTATGTAATCCCTTAATTCTTTCTTTTTATTTTATGTAGCTTCTTCCTCTGCTTTCCTTCTGATATGATCCTTCTTGATCTAAGTTTTACCTAACAAGTGGGAAAGGGGTGTTGTCCTCAACAAACCTAATGACTTCAAATTATTCTTCAGTTGATGTTCCATGAACAATAATAGGTACAGTAGTTACTCTTCCACATAAATTTATCATCTTTCCCTTAAACTAGCCTATCCTTCCTAAAGAAGGTACCATGGTAAGCTTTGCCAAAACTTTCCAAGTTTCTTCTGTCATGATATTCACTTGTGTTTCTTCATCCAAGACTATACAGTCTATGTCGAAGTCTTTTATTCTTGCACTTATGTGTTGTTTTTCTTTCAGGCTTTGTGGTAAATTGACTACTTTATGAACATCCCTTGTTTCTTCCAACTGTAATAACATAGTATGAACTTCCTCTGACCTTTTCTTTTCACGACTTTTTAACATACCCCTAGTCTCTTGACTAATTTTCTTGTCTTATGTCCCTCCCTTCAACTTTAGCAATAATCCTTTGGCAATCCTCAACCTCATGACCAACAAACTTACAACAAATAAAAATAGGGTCTACCTCAGGGAATTCCTTAGCAAGATGTCCCTATATTCTGCAATTATAACACAAAGTCAATCCTCTTTTTCTCTTAAATTTTTCCCAATTTTTCTGTATTGCACAGTTCCCCCAGGATCATAGTGTTGGACCTGCAATCTGCAAAAAATATTTCTAAGTTCCTGCGTCAAATTATTACTCAAAAAACTCTTTCTATGCATAGGAATAACATATATTTCTTCATTTCCATTAAATTCACTCAAATCAACTCTTTCTTTCAACTGAGCCCTAGAATTTAGACTAGGACAAAATCTACTAAACATACTTAAATTCACTTTTTCAAAAAAATATTTTCACTTATCTTTGTCTTACAAAAGCACAAAGCTTGTCTCTTTTAAAATATTACCTCTTTTCTTCAGAATAGCTTACTTTCTTGGAACAAACATTCACAATTCAAGTAGAGTATTGTACATTTCAGCAACAGACCGATGCACAAATATTTTATTTTTCTTTACTTCAATTCCCAACAATCACAGTTTCAGGTCCCGACAGTGGAACCATTTGTTGGCACAGGGGAAGACTCAGGGTTCAATGCTTAACAACGCACCAACAAAACCCCGACTACTGACCCTTTTGTAAAAACCTCCGAAGTAGGCGAAGTCTCACCCGAGGTAGAAGCAGGGGGGGTTATAGGATGTAGGTGTCTGTAACCATGTTGGGACATGATTCTATGATAAGATCACTTCACAGAATATTATGTTAACGCTTAGGAAGTGAACATGCATTAGTTTATTAACCTTATTAACACTGGAGAGCATAATCGAAGACAGATAAGTGTTGTAACAACAAGTGGTTATGCACCCTGAACACTTAGCACTTAACACTGTGAGTTAAATCTATCATTCAATTACCCTTAATCATAAGTAAAATACTTAAGCAACAAAATATATATTCATTACACATCATAATCAAGGCACTAAGCAAATGCATAACAAAAATAACACTACACAAAGAAAACCATGAGACACCAAATATACGTGGTTCACCCTAGGGTGGGCTATGTACACAAACCGCTTCACCTATTTATTATTCACCAAAATATTACATCCAGTTACTCCTGTGCACTAAGCCTCAGAGTCGAAATTCGCACACGACATGAGATCTACGCACTAAGCACTAGATCCTCCTTCTTTACCTTCCAAAACTAGATCAAATGCACAGAGCCAAAATTCCTTATCACGACACTTAGTACCTTCTCCACATTGACCATCAAAAGCACTAAGAACATTCACAGTTGAACACAAAGCCTCGACCACTTACATTTCTTCGCATAGATCTACTTCCTTCTACACTACATTCCTCTTTATTTATACTTTACAAAATCTTACAATAAGGCCTAAACATGGGGAAAACCCATGGGATTACATCCCATAAAACCGTTACAAAACACAGAGGACCCCTTATTGGGTCCATATAACCCTGAAAATAGGTGAGATATGCGATCTCAACTCCGCCCATGCACTCCTACTTTGACCAATGTGTCGAAGTCCAAAAGTGGGCCAAAACCTCTGAAACTGACCAAAGTTTCCCCAAAACTTGGTCAAGGGCCAACAATGGACCCAGAAAAGGTTCAAGCAATTTTGAATTGGGCAACCCTGAGAAATGCATTTGAGGTAAGAATTTTTTGTGGACTTGAAAGTTTTTATACAAATGTCATTAGAAGTTTCGGTTAGATATGTGCACCTATTGTAGAAACTATCAAAGAAATAAAACAACCATTCAAGTGGACTGAAGCAGTTGACATAAATTTCAAACTATTGAAGAAAAAGATTACTAAAATTCCTATGTTAGCTTTTCCAAGATTTGATAAATTCTTTCAATTTGAGACTGAAGCTAATGGGACTGCAATAATATCTCTCTTAATCAGGAGAAAAGACCAATTGCATATTTTAGTGAGAAATTTAATGAGGGAAAACATAAATATTCCTCTTATGACAAGTAATTTTATGCAAATTTTCAAGCGTTGAAGAAGTGGAGGCATTACATCATGCCCAAGGAATTGTTTTTGTATAGTGAAAATCATGCATTACAATTTATAAGTAGTCAAACAAAATTGAATCAAAGACATGCCAAGTGGGTTGAATTTCTGCAGAATTTGATATTTATAATTAAACACACAAGTGGTAATATTAATAAGGTTGTTGATGCATTGAGTAAAATTAATTCACTTTTGCAAGAATTTCAATTCATCACTTTAGGCTTTGATGGTTTAAAATAAATGTATCAAGATGACGTGGATTTCAAGGATGCCTATGTAGCTTGTGAAAATCCCATTGTTGATAACATAAGTCAATGGTTGGACTACATGTTACAAGAAGGATCGTTGTTCAAGAATTGTAAATTGTGCATACCAAAGTGTTCAATGAGGGAAAATATGATCAAAGAAAAACATTGTGGAGGATTGTCATGAAATTTTGGACAAGATATAAAATTTTCTTAGGTAAATGCTTTTTATTATTATCCAGGTATGCAAAATAAATTGAATAATTGTTTGGAGAAGTGTAGAAATTGTCGGCATGCTAAAGGGAGAAGACATAATATAGGGTTGTATCATCCACTACCCATTCCAAACAGGCCATGGGATACAGTGAGTATGGATTTTGTGTTAAGATTGCCAAGAACACAGAGAGGTTGTTATCACTGAAAAAATTTTCGCAATATTGCACACAATGGTTGAAGAAATACATCAATTCTTGCAACAATTAGTCCACCTACATCACCAAAATCCATCAAAAAGGAAAAAAACTATATACTCGGTTCAAAAATCAAAGTGTGCAAATTCACCAAAGGGAGCGCACGTGCATAGTGCGCATAATGCACAAGCTAACACAATCCTCAGTGCACATTGTGAGAAAGATGCGTTACTGTCTACGAGAAAATTCATGCACTCCTAATGAACGGTGTATTTATGAATCTTGTCGGCCTCTCAACCACTTCTATTCTGACCCCCAACATGATTTGACACTCATATATGAGCGAAAGCTAACTTGGAGGGTGGTCAAGGGCTAGGAAGTTCCCTAAAAGGCCCCTTGTTTACACTATGAACCAATTATATCTTTCCATGAATGGGCACTATAAATATGTGCCATGGATTTGCTAGAAAAATAAGAACTTCAAGATATTTTATGCTAGAATAATTGTTCTTTGAGAATCCTCTTTTCTCTTTGAATCATTCAAGAACTATAGCAAGGGCTATTCCACTCACCTCTTGAGAGGATTGACATTGTATTTCTTCACCATTGTCACTTGCCATTGCTTGAAGAAAAGAGCTCTCTATTAGAGAACTCAAGAGCCCTCCCAAGGAGGAAGAGGGGATTCATAAGTCCCTGCCTTTCTCTACGATGTTTAGCCTATCAATATATTGATCCATTGGTAGCTATGTATTGGTCATTTTTTTCTTTTCTTTCAAGTTTCTCTAAAATTTGTTTCTTAGTTGTTTTTAGTTTTACTTCTTTGTTTCATGTGTATTTGATTATCTAATCAACTCACAAACTTTTGTCTTATTTACCTGACTTAACTAAGCATGCAAGTGTTGTGTTTTTGCTGACCCATGTGACAAAACCAACACAATAGATTGGCGACCATACTGGGGATCGATATCAAATTCCTCCCTATTTAAGTCTTGAGAGCACTTCCTTTTAATTGTTTTTCTATGCAGGTACCAAAATCGGCCTATTCCAACCTTCCAAAATCAAAATTTAGAGCCAAGGGAAGAGAATTTCACTTTGAAATTTCTTTCCCGATGCTTGACAGGAAGTGCATGGATTTCAAGGCACACATACGCACACTTGGAGGACTATGTGTGTAAGAGACTTCATTACTCTACCCATTTTGTGCACTCTGTGCATTCTACGGGCATGTCAGAACTTTATCCCACACATAAGTTCAGGTTTTTCAAATTGTAAGGGTTTTCATGAATGGTTTGATGTCCCATTGCCTTCGGATTTTAATTTCCTACACTTTGTAAATAAATCACACTTCACTTGGATTCCTTTCATAGAAAGAAAGGTTAGATAACATAAGCATATAGGGGTAAAAATAATCAATGTTCTTCTCTTTGCTTTGCTTCCATATGGATGGCTCATTTGTCATTTAAAATTTTGAGTTGAAGTTATTTTTTTTTCAAACACCATCAATTAATTCTGTCTAAAAATCAATTTTAACCATCAAGTATGCTCTTCTCCTGCACCGTAGTGTGATCTCGGGAATTAGAAAAGGTGGTTGAAAGGAAATTTCATCTCCCTTAAAAATCATTAGGAAAGGGAAAATCCCCCCTACGGTACCTCTTAATTTTGGAAATCATCTTAAAGCTTTGTAAGGACCCATACATGCCCACATGTTTGCAATCTTAGGACAGTTTCTAAAATATTTCTTAGTTTAGACAACACTCTAGTAAAGTTTAAAATATCAAGTAATGGGTCCATACATGCCCACATCTCTACAATTCTAGGATAGTTTCAAAAACATTCTTAGTATAGAAAACATTCTAGGGAGTTTAAAGGATTTGTAAGGACCCATATGTTCATATTTCTAGTTCTTTAGGGATTTAAATATTCCACAAGGTTGTACCAAAGAAACATAGTAAGCTAGGTAAGAAGATATTTAAGGACCAAGTAAGTCCACATGTTGCAATATTACACTTAATTTATTAAAAATATTTTTCATACTTTTCAGTTTCTTGCACACAAAGACGCCCTCACACATATAATTTCTTTTAGAATAGTGGAGGTCGAAGTAGGCTTTATTCAAAGGAATTCTTAAATATCCGACGACTTATTTGGAACTTATCCACACCAATTTAATTCAAATGAGGTTTTTCCATGACCTCACTCTCTCATCCCACCACAAATAAAAAATTTCTAAGAACGGACTAAAATTTTCCTCCAAAGGAGGTGCCAAAATAATTTTTTTAGTCTAGGTACGATCACGGGGGTATGCATCAAAATAAACCCCCATTATGAGGTTCTCACATTTTGAAACAATAGAATTTGAGAATAGGGATCTTTCAAATATTCAAAGTCAAGTGCTCCTACACCATGAGGTAGGGAGATACCCATGAAGGGTCGATGACCGAGGTGCGGTTGTTCTGCGCATCCCTCCTTGAGTCACCCAACTCTTGTGAGGGTATCTATCTCGTGACACATATATTAGGTCGAAAATATAAATTCCAGACTTTGATCGAGGTACTTAGTTGTCAAACATAGGATATCTACCTAGGTGATGGTTGTGGTATGCAATCACACCTTGATCAAATTTTGTGTGGCTATTGGGAAAGATCGCCATCTCTTTCAGAATATACACCCTCTACCCCTCATTATAACTAATTACTTTAACCTTCACTAGTTCCTCTTTTGGTGGCTTCAGACCCCACTATTGAGTTCTATTGGAAGGCCTAGTGCTAAATTGAGAGGAAGGACGATCGGTATTTTAGGACACGAGATTTTTTTTTATCGTTCCCCCACACGGAATAAATCCACCTATTCACATCCTTGTTTATTTAAAATTGATTTATGTATGATTTTCATTTGATTACATGAAATTATGAGTTATACTATTTTGTGAAGGTCAAAAGCTCTTTTTTATTTATTTCTCTCTTGTCACCATTTGCACACATTCACTTTACTAGTAAGAACCATAGGGGAACTATAGAATATCCATAATTCTAGATGCTTGCAGAATCTCCCCCCTATTCTAGGAGGAGTCCCTAGTCTTTCCAACTCATCAACTCAACCATCTCACACCCTAATGAGTGCCACTATTTTGGGATCAAATTTACTTGGTTCTACTTTTCTTGGGTCTAATACCCAAGGCCATCCATCTATTTGTTCTCCTTCACAATGAGGTGGGAGTCAAACTTATTCTCAAGGAAGAAGTACAAACCCACCAAATCCCTCTCCAGGGATAGGTCCATTACTTACACACACCATGGATGGAACCAATCCTCCGCCAAATCTCCCAAAGTCATACTTGGAATACCTCAACATTCTTGATTTAACCAAACTCATGAATGATCCCACTTTGCATGATGCCACTTGGCCCAATATGCCAAAACAATTTCCTTCGGATATTCCAAAGTTTGAAGGAAAACCAAGGGAATATCCCACCAATCATGTTATCAAATTCCACTTATGGTGCTCTTCAAACAACATCATGGATAATTCCATCCACTTGAGGTTATTTCAAAGAACTCTCACTGGTTCATCAACCAAATGGTATGTGGACAAAAAATCAAGGTCCCATGTGACTTTTGAATCATTGGCCAAGGCCTTTTTGTCATTTTTCCAATTACCATTTTGTCATGATATTGTCTTGGAAATTCTCCCAAAGTTCAAAGAAACCATTGCTATCCATATAGATGACCACATCCATGAATGGTGTCGACGACGTTGTTTGTGTAAAGCAAAAACCACCAAAGAACAATGCCTCGATTACTTTCTCAAATCATTCATCTTCGTTATTGCCAAGGATGTAGCATCCACTTTTCCTCAATTAGAAGAGGAAGCCATCAACAATGACCAACAATTTGACCTCATCTATGCTCAAGAAGGTTACTCGTACACAATATTTCCTGATGCACCCAAACCCATACCATTTGGCAAGGACAAACCTGGAATGTCCCACGTTGTGGATGGGTTGATTGGTTCTATGAAACTTCTCAAACCTTATGACAACCCATCACCCAATCATGGTGAAAATAAATATCCACAACCATATGGAGGGATGTATTATTACCCTCCTCCCACTCACCAACACTCATATCCTATTTTTCCCTCTCAGTCATTCGGGGGAACCCCACCAGTACCCATGATGCATCTGGTCTCTCAACCAAGTATGAGTTCACCCTTAACCCCCGCATATAACACCAAAAGTAGTGGAATTACTTCAACTTCCTATACGCCATATGGATCATTTCCAGAAAACAATCCATATGTTTCATTCCCTTGTCTTCCCCAATCAATTTCTCCTCCACTAGGACAACCACATGTTGGAATTAATTTTGTTCAACCCTCTCCCATTCAATAGGTTCACACTTTTGAATAGTTCAATGTGGAAAATCCAACTCATCAGCCAAATAATGCCAAGAAGAAAGGGAAAAATCAAAACAATCACAACCTGGGACCAGGAGGAAATAACCCACAACAAAATCATCCCATTGGGGGCCAGCCAAATCAAGGCAACCAAAACCCCCAAGGGGGAAACAATAACAATCAACCACGAGAATAAAACAACTATAACCTTAGAACTAACTTCCCTTGCACTCTATGTGGTGAGTATGGACATTATACTCACCATTTCCACCAAATTGTCGATTTCAAACAGATGAAAGAATCCATGAACACTCAATACCCCCCAACACCACCTACCCCTTAGCAAGCCCCACAAAATTATTTGTGACTACCACCTTCAGACATTTTTCAAAACCCTATTCCACACCAAGGTGTGACAAATACCCAACAAGAGATAAACTTGGACCCCCCACAAATGGGGCAATATCAAAACCCAGGTCCCAATCAACCTGACAATCTGGTCGATCGCAATATCCTCCTTACCAGCAAAGAAGATATTATTCTACAAACACACGGTCATCAATACAGAGTCCCTCCCCCAACCACTTTAGGTACCACTCCTGATACCACTGGAAAACCATTGGTGATTCCATGCCCTAACACTAAACCAAACCCTCGTATACCCTGTATGCCTTTACGATAGAATATATATAACCCTCATGCTAGGGAAACCCATAATTACAGTCTGGTCGATGATTTAACATAGTCTCCTACAACCATGTCTATATTGGAGGTCCTCCAAACCTATCCCTCACAATGAAAATCCTTTCTTTTCGCGTTGGGCGAAGTCAACCCAACTGATACCTGACTCATCACCTTTGATCTAGATAGAGGAGAGCCATGCCTCCCTTCTCTGGTAGCTTTCCAAATACCAATGAAGATTCAGAACATCACAGTTCATCGGTGCATCATCAATGAAGGTGCCTCCACATGCATCATGTACAAATTCATTTGGCAGAAACTCAACTCACCTGAGCTAGTACCATCTTCCATCACCCTAAGAGCTTATGACGGTTGACCATCATCCCCTGAAGAGATCTTCCAAAATGTCCCTGTTGAACTTGGGGGAAAAACCATCTTGATTGACATTGAATTTATCGATGCCCCACTTGATTACAATATATTGTTCATGAATAGCTACATGTATGTTATGAAGGCAGTAGCCTCTTATGTGTTTTGTACGATGATGTTCCCCCATAACAGGAAAATCGTCACCATGGACTAAATTACACATTACGAGCCTAACCATTCTGCTAACATTGATAACATCCTACCCCTTCTCCACACTAGCTCGGATAATTTTTGGGTCATCGACATTGGCCTTGGAATATTCAAGGACCCGTCCTTGTTAGGGACTTATCATGGAGCACCACCTCTCCTAAACCCTTCTATTTCATCACAAGTGTGTGTAGTTTCCTCTAACAGAATAGATATCAGAGACAATACTCCTCTCCCTAAGACCTCTCCCCATATCAAAGTTCCACCAGTCAGAGAATCACTCCCTTAGG
>SNQJ01S0081277.1:16708-52188 GCA_010110895.2 Picea sitchensis
CTCACTGTACCTGGAGTAGACATTGGTCAGACTCACTCGGGCTCCTTGGAGGGTAAATCCACAATTACTGCATGGAATCTTGCACCAAGGTGAAAGTTCGTTAAGCAGGTAGCCATTGTAACTGTTCCACCATATCCCTGCCCCTTCTTGACTTGATCACGCGACGTTGGATTTCATCACCAACTAGCACGGTCATCGAGAGAAGGTTTTTTTTGATTGGTTGTGATTCCTAGATTATATTAGTGTATGTTGCTTCTTTTCAGTAGTTGGCCATAGATTTTTTTCTCCAACTCTTTTTCACAAACATCGACCCTCCACATCGTTCACGGAGGCTACATGGACTTCCTCCAGAAAATATGGATGAGAATACCCCTTTACCCCCTCATTCTACGGAGGAATATCCTCAATAGAGCAAGGTTGATGACACTATAACCTCCCAAGAAGAAGTTCCCACCCCTTTAGAGAATTTTAGAATTGTTTCAAACTCTCTGGAGGCTTTCCGCATTCCTGAGGGATATGAGAGACGTGTTCTCCAACTGAATTCAACCGGTGAATTTGTTGTCATCGATCCTTCTGACGTTCTGAATGGGTCTCATTCAAACCCTCTAGTCGACGACCCCTTTTGGACCGTAGACATTGTTCGAAGTCCACCACACATGGTGCAGGATCTTTATGGAATAGGAATAGGTGCTGACATGCCTGTTACCTACACCGTACCCTTAAACCATTTTACCAGTACTACCGATTTTTCAGCTACACCGTCCGTTGATCCGAACACATCGTCCGTTGGCCCAAGGTCCACTTTTTCTCTCCAGATGACTCACTCTACAATGGTCCCTCACGTTTCGACTATTCCCACGGGTAATGTGGTTGTTAGCCAAGCTGCAATTGGCACACCACTAACACCTAGACCTTCATCATCACTCCCTTTTGGGTACAGAGCACTGAATTCTTCCGTTGTCACTACTACCCAAGGTATGCCTGGAATTTCTATACCTATACAACAACCCGGAGGGACCGGTCTTGGTGGCTTTAACCCGTTAAGAAACATCGGTCAGTCGTTTACGTCTGGTTACCAAATTCCAACAACTCCACCTCAAGCTGGGGGGCATCCTCCCACCGAAGGAAAACTTCCATTTGGAGGGCACCCTCATGTTGGGGGGAAACCTCAATCCAGAACCTAACATCAACCATATGGACAAAATGTGTCTACCACACCCAATCCGTGGAATATCCCTTTTCCAGGAAACCCACAGTTCTTGGGAGGACACAATCCTCAGGCTCCACAACAACCTCTTCCCCCTCAAGAGACCCATCTATATCCTCCTTATGGACAAATTCCAAATCCAGCTTATAATCCTCAAAACCCATCCGGTTATCCTCCGCTCGTACATGTTTCTTTAACCCCCTCAAATCTTGTTTACCCTGGTCAACACCAACCTTATACAAGAGGACCCACTGGTTATAAGTATCCACCTAACCCAATGTATGGTCCTACTGGTGTTCCTATGCCACACCAGTATTACCCACAGGTTAACCAACAACTACCTTTCCTATCAATACTGGACCTCCCAGACTTGTCTCGGTTAACGAATGATCCTATTTTTCATTCTCCAGTTTGGCCATCTATTCCAGCTAAACTTCCTTCTGATATTCCAAAATTCGACGGAAAGTCTGGAAAAGACCCAAACAACCATGTGATGAATTTCCATTTGTGGTGTTCATCGAACTCCCTCATGGACGATTCTATACGTTTGCGTCTTTTCCAACGAATGATTACAGGTTCTGCAACAAAGTGGTATATCAAACTACCACATGCTTCTTTTCATGATTTAAACTCCCTTTCCATGTCCTTCCTCACACACTTCCAACTACCCATTCGATACAAGACAGGTACTGAACTATTGACCTCCCTTTGTCAGACAACCTCCGTACATATCTCTGATCATATTCATGAATGGAGACGACGATGAAGGTTAATCAAAGCAGTCATTCCTGACCAATTATTAGCGAAATGGTTCACTAAATCACTGTTACCCCAAATCGCTCGTGATGTTGCTATGGGTGGTGTAGTCACTGAGGAAGAAGCTATTGCTCGAGCTCAGTACCTAGATTTGGTTTATTCACAATCTGGTACTCTGTATGAATTGATACCAAATGCTACCTGTGCCACTACTGACCCATCCAAACCATCGTCTACCTCACATGTGGATGGAGTCATTGGCTCCGTCAAAACCCAATCTACTTCCCAGTCGACTGGAACAAACCAGCAGTTTGTTTCGACATCTTCTCCCAGTTTGACCACACCCTCTTCTACCTCCCCTCAAACTCAGGTCTCTGAGGTGAATACGGTCCAATCGACCCCTTCACAACAATCTGGAGGAAAGAAGAAAGAAAGAAATAAACCGAATAAAAACAACAACAATGAACAACCGAAAAATCGACCTCAAACCCCTGCTGCCGGAAAACAACCACAACGGAAACCAAAATTCCCATGTCTCATTTGTGGTGACGATCACTACACCTGAGACTGTCCACATAGCGATGAAGTGGCAAATCTCTTTAAGGGAAATTCACAACCCGCTGTGCTTACCCAACCTTTTCCATAGCAACAATCTTTGGTTGCTCAAACCCCCACTCCAGGGGGAAGTTCCAACCAATCCCATGATGAGGCCTAAACAAGTGCCCAAATTTACATGTTTAACGGGATTAATCTGACCAATCGCACTGCGACATATGGAAAACCGATTAAAGTTGATAAGTCGAAGCCCACTAACGGTTCCTTACCGGACCCATCACCATCTTCCGTTAGTCCTTCATCTTCTAGCCCTCCGTCCGGACCACTCCAGATCAAGAAAAAATCATTTGACTCCATCTTACACCCTCCTAAGAGCACTATCCAGAAATCTACCTTTAATCCTAGTTCACGGGCTGCCGAAAACTACAACATCATTGAAGATTTGGCTCAGGCACCATGTTCTATGTCTACTTTGGAAGTTCTACAACACTGTCCTAGTCAACGTAGAATGTTCTTGGCTGCCATCGACACTTTCAATCCCGAGTCATCTAATAACCTCATGTTTAATCTGGATGATCATCAACCTCAACTCTCCCACCAACTAGCTTTTCAATTCGATGTTGTTGTTCACAATCCACAAATCCACCGAACTATCTTGGATGAGAGAGCCTCTACTTGTGTCATGTCTTTAGCTTGTTGGAAAGGCTTGAAATCACCTGCCCTTAACAAATCCCCTACGATGTTATGCACTTTCGATGGGTGAGGTTTTCATCCTCATAGAATTTTGCAATCCTTAGTTGTTCAACTGGGCGACAAAACTGTTACTGTCGATGTCGAGGTGGTCGATGCCCCCCTCGCTTACAACCTCCTACTCGAAAGAAGTTGGTTCTACGCTATGACTGGCATCACCTCATTGGTGTTTCGATGTGTACAATTCCCCCATCAAGGAAAAATTGTCACCATCGACCAACTAGATTTCTGTACATCCGACGCTCGTGCCCCTATTACCAACAACATTCCTTTTTTGGGAGACCACAAAGTTACGTATGAAAGTGTTGGTGTTGGCTTGTTGAAAGATTCTAGCCTTATGGCTACCTTCCCTACACCACTACCACCTACCACACATCATCTTGCCACCGTCAATATGATTTCGACTATGGCTTGTCAATCTTTGGAATCATCTGACCCTTAGATTGTACCTATTCCTATGGAATTCGATGTGCTCGGTGACACCATGCCACTTAGCCCAGCCGAGGCCATATACGTGGCTATTCAATCTGCCTCTCCCTCCCCGGACAACCCCCATCTATTGGCACCTAATGCCTACTCAATGCCATCATGGTTGGATTCCCTATTGTCTACAATCGATTACATTTCCCATATTTTTCCTTCTGACGAATCTATAATGGAAATGCTTAGTATCGATGACATACATTGGGATGATAACCATCACCGATCCTCTTTTCTTCTGCCTCTAGAAGAAATTCACCAAGACATACACTCTGTCTTTCCTCCTGATGTTACCAATTCTCCACAATCTCCCATCCTCACACAAGATACTCTTTCTTAGAGGAATATGGGTAATATCTCTAGTATGATCATTATTGATATTTCGATCAAAGAAGGCGTTGTGGAAAACATTAACCTTGGTGATAATTGCACACCCAAAGAAGTGGTATCTTACACCGCTCTATTTAAAGAATTATGCGATGTCTTCACTTGGAGCTATGAAGAAATGCCAGGAATCAACCCCTCGATCATCGTGCATGAAATCAAGACTTACCCAGGTGCAAAACCTGTTCAACAAAAACTATGTCCAGTTCATCCCAAGAAAATCGCAGTCATAAAGGCAGAAGTTGAGAAACTTTTAAAATCTTTCTTTATCTACCCTGTCCCTTTGACAGAATGGGTCTCCAACCTTGTTCCAGTTGCCAAGAAACAGCGGACCATTCGTGTCTGTGCTGATTATCAGGATCTCAATAAGGCTTGTCCAAAGGACAACTACCCTACGCCCTTCATCGACCAAATCATTGATAATTGCGCTGGGAGCGTAATCTTCTCTTTCATGGATGGTTTTTTCGAGTATAACCAGATTGAAATTTTACCTGCTGATCAACATAAGACAGCCTTTATCTTCCCATGGGTAATTTCACCTATCGAAAGCTACCTTTTGGTCTCAAAAATGCTGGTGCTACTTTCTAGCGGGCCATGTCGTATGCTTTCCATGATATCAATCATATTGCAAAACCTTACCTCGACGACTTACCTGCCCACTCATCCAATCGATCAGATCACGTTGATCACTTATGGGCTATTTTTCTTCGATGTCGGTTTTACCGTATCCGCTTGAACCCACATAAGTGTATTTTTGTTGTTGAATCCGGTCGACTCCTCGGTTTCGTTGTCTCTAAAGATGGGATTCGGGTGGATCCCTTAAAGATTAAGGTTGTTCTATCCTTACCCCCACCTACTAGTTTGACCCAACTCCAGAGTTTGCAAGGAAAAGAAAACTTCCTTCGTTGTTTCATTTGTAACTACACTGAGATAACTAAAGGATTCATGCGATTGTTGTAGAAAAACACCCCTTTCATCTGGGATGACATTGCTCAACGATCATTTGATGCTCTCAAGCATGCCTTGACTCACACACCTTTGTTGCACCCTCCAGAGTATACAAAGGACTACATCCTTTACTTAGCCGCCTCCACTTCCACTATTTCCATGGTATTAGTTTAGGAGGACCCCAACAGTGAGGAACATGTGATCTATTACCTGACCAAGAATCTATCTGGACCCGACCTTCGATATTCACATACAGAAAAACTAGCTCTGGAAGCCGTCATCATTGTCCAAAGATTTCGCCATTACATCCTACTATGCACCACCACTGTGATTGTGGACTCAAACCCCATGTACCACGTCTTGAGACGTCAAGTGCTCGGGGGAAAATACTCTAAATGGATCGTCATCCTTCAGGAATTTGATCTTGACTTTGCGAAGTCCAAAGCCAAAAAATCCCTGATGTTTGTCGAGCTTATCTGCGATCTCCCCCATGCCGATGAAGATATCAAACCTAGAGATTCTCTCCCTGGCGAACCTCTTTTCCTCATCAACACCTCTGATCCTTGGTATGGAGACATCCTCCTTTATCTCCAAACCCAACACTTTCAGCCTAACACTTCACATGAAGAGCGTCGATGTATTCACCACCATTCTCGTCGTTATCTTATCGTCGGAAACACCTTGTATTGCCACGGTATTGATACTATCCTTCGATGATGTTTGATTCATGCAGAGGACGAACGCATTCTGAATGACTGTCACCTTGGAGCCTGTGGCGGTCACCTTTCTACGATGGCCACAGCCCAAAAAATTCTACGTGCCGGCTATTTTTGGCCCTCGATTTTCAAAGATTGTATTGAGGCAGTCAAAAAATGCCCACCCTGCCAAGTTTTTAACAACGAGGCATGCACCCACCCTACTACACTACACCCCGTCATCGCCATCGGCCCCTTTTCCAAGTGGAGTATCAATTTTATGCAATACAAGCCTACCTCAGCTGAGGGGCACGGTTATATAATCATCGTTGTCGACTACTTTAACAAATGGGCTGAGGCTATGCCTACCTTTCTAAACAATGGTCGTACCGCAACTCTTTTTGTTTTTTCCACATCATAACTCATTTTTGTGTATCACACGCTATTGTTGCCGATCACGGTTCACACTTTAAGAACCAAATGATGAGTGAATTGCATGTCAAGATGGGTTTTCGCCATGAAAACTCATCCCCATACTATCCTCAGGCCAACGGACAAGTTGAAGACATCAACAAGGTCGTCAAAATCATGATTCAATGCATGGTAGGGGAAAATAAGACATCCTGGCATCTACAACTTTTCTCCGCTCTTTGGGATTATCGTACTTCCACGAAAACTGCAACTGGGTTCACTCCTTTCCAATTAGTGTATGGCATCGAAGCCATTTTACCCATCGAGTGTGAGATTCCATCTCTGAAACTTAAAGTAGAACTTCTACCCCATACTTTTTCCAAAGAAGAACATTTCTTATATCTGACCAAACTGGACAAAACACGTAGTGATGTCGCTCTCGTTAACGAGGCACATCAGAAACGAATAAAAAATCAATACATCAAATCCATCCATCTTGGAACTTTTGCAGAAGGAGACTTAGTCCTCGTCTATGACCAGGCTCATGACAAACTAGGGACAGGTAAGTTAGAACCTTTTTGGCATGGCCCTTACATTGTGAAACATGTTCTACACAGAGGCGCCTACGAGTTAGTCGATTATGATGGAATTTCCCTAGGAGAGCTCCAGAATGGGCCTTACCTTAAAAAGTACTATGCCTAGATCACCTAGCATGTGTACGTTGTACATTATTGTATTTTAGTTTGGTGTGTCTGTTTCTTTCACGTGCTCAAGTATTTACCTTTTCCACTCATAAATGTGCCTTGTGTTTTCATGCGTAGATGATGTCTTCCTTTCCTATATTTGTTGGGTTTATGGATGGTGCTAGTTGACACATCCAGAACATTGCTTCGGTAGCATGGGTCATTTACCAATATGACGAGTTGGTGAGTTCAAGAGGTATTTGCTTAGGACCAACGACTAATAACATGGTAGACTATCATGTTGTCATCGGACTTTTGACCCAAGCCTCCTCCCTAGGTATCTCTCGTATAATTTTTAACCTAGACTCCCAACTTGTGGTCTGTCAACTCAATCGTATCTTCGCTATTCGTAATCCTATCCTGATACATATCCACCTACAAGTTCATCGTCTTGAACGAATATTTGATTACATCGAATACAGACATATTCCAAGAGAACTCAACAATGTTTCATATTCGTTATCCAATTACATCATGGATCAGTATCTTGCTCATAGATAAGGTTTCATGAAGGAAAACAAATTGTACATCACATGTAAATTAAAACACATCACATTAAAGACATCATCATTTACAAATCTTTTGGCACTGTAAAAACTCGAAACTGTATATATATACATAGCGTGACTGAAAATGTTTTGATTACATCAAAAAAGTATTTGGAAGAGAAAAATTTTGGGTCTTCACACCCATACAACATCATCCAACAAGTCATACAAAATATACAATCATCAGAGAGACTCTAATCTCTCTGCACTGCATTATGCTGAGAGTAACATATCACTGCATGCACTACTTGTCTTAGTAGAGAATTAACATTCTCAGGCACCCCCACAGTGTGTCTTTGTAGATGTAAAGGCACTTCTCTCCTCCGTAGAGGAGGAATGCCCATCCGAAGGCCTTGAAGGTTTCTCTCAACCTCCTGGAGACCTATCACTGGTGTCCCCGGATCTACTGCAACCTGAGCACCCCCACGACATCTTGGTACTGGTATCTCAGCTGGGTGCACTGCTCCCTTGTCTGCATGTTGAAAAAAATACATCCATTAAAAAACTCTTCTATGTACCCAAAAATATACATACGTTAAAAAAACTTAAAACAAAAAACTAGACAAGGTGTTGCTTAGTCTCTCACCTGATGCATCCCAATCTTCCCCCGCTGGTAGAATCAAATCCATTCTCCCGCGAAAGGACACCTCAACATATGGGAAGTCTTCTATCCAAAGATATTGGCGTCTCAGCCAAGTGAAGAATTCATCGGTGAAATGGAACTCTGACTCTGCCATTAGTCTCAGAGATAGACTAGTCCACCGTTCCATCCGTGGTTCTCCCACTGGTCGTACCACCAAATGAAATCTGAGGCTGCATCTGGTGGATGCGCTCTAAGAATAATGAGACCAAGAAATAACCATATCCGAACTGCTTCTGCCCCATCCTACATCTTGAAACCTGGTCCTTCACATTCCGAAGAAACCCTGCGCTCTAATTAAATAGTGTTGGCTCCAAACAGTACACCATAAGCTACCTGTGATCTCAACGCTAGATGCGCGCTAGTGCTTCCTATCACACTTGTGATGGAAAACAAAATAGACCGAAGGGGTAACTCTCTAATATCCTTGATGGGGATTCTACCCCCCACCAGTCTTGCTCCCAGGACACAATGACGTGCCAGGTACACACCCACTTTCTCAGGAAGCGCCCTCTCTCCGGAAAAATCTATAGGAGCCCCTCTTTTAGAGAGGCCAGTCAAGAAATACACATCTTCCAACTCAATGGTGAGAAGTTGTGTTCCGATCTGAAACCCCTTCTTTGCAACATCCCACAAGCTAATTATGTGTTCAAGCAGAAGGATCTCTTTCTTCATCTTTTGTAGCTTGAAGAATTTTAGAAGGCCACAATCTCTCAATGTGGCCTGCGTACGAGGACTCCGTAAAGCATCCAAATCATCGAGCTCATGATCCCGTTCCTTCCACTCAATCATGGTCGTTGCCAAAATCACCTACAAACAAAAAAAAAACAAAGAATTTCATTATTNCAATTTCTTAAGCAATTTAAAAACTTGAAATCTATTGCCCATACTGTTCAAAAGGGACCACACCTCCTTTTTTTATTACTCAATGATCACTACGCAAAAATAAAACGTTTTAAATTAAAATGATTTTCATAATGGCTACGTGGGCATATTTTTGAGTTTCTTATGGATTCTTTAACAAAAACGACCTATCTACTCAAGTATCAAGGCGTTGGTATCTATTATACCACCCTCTAAAAGCTTTTTTGTAAACGAATGTCTTTTTCCCATCATTTTCAATAGAGGCCGATTTGATATTTTTTCGAATGACCTAGGGCTTCATTTTTTAATTTAAATATTGTTGTAAAAACAAATTTTGAACCATGTAATTGAAAGAGGAGGAAATGAAGATCTACCTGGTCCAAACGGTGAGAAAAATGGTCAACCGTAGCTCCGGTATCAAGCAAAACAAGATCCACTTCTAAAATGAGAATCTCCACTGCTACAAATCCTTATGCAAAATGAAATGGTAAATGAAGATTTTTCTTGTATTACTATTTATAAATATCCATTTTTTATAAGGTATAGTTATTTGTGGGTTTCTTTGATAATATAATGGCTTCAAGAAACCTTTGGATTGCAGTTTTGACACTACAAGTTTCAAAGCAGTTTTGATCGATTGTTTACCTTGTCACATCCACAAGCATAGTCTTAGTTCGTTCTCAATCTCGAGAATATAAGAACGCACCGGGTAGACTTTTATCTCTTTTTCGGACCCGCGTGGACACATGAAAAAGGAACCCCCTGGAGTCACCTTTAAACTCTTTTTAGACTCTCTAAATATGAAAAGATCATCGAGTGATCTTGCTTCCTTTCACACTCGTTAAAAGGTTCGAAAGGGCGTCTTTCGAGTGGTAGTTCATCTCTTTTTCAGCCTCGTGAGACTAACTGTATGAAAAAGAAACTGAGAGAGTTCTCTTTTAAGTGTTTTTCCAGACTCTATAATCATGAAAAACCTTCAAGTTTTCTGTCTTTGGACTCACTAAAACAAACATCGACAGGCCCATACGGGACCGAACCCTTACTTCTTCTAGTTCTTTAAACAAAGGAAGAGGAACTTATCGAAGGTGAGTTATATCGAGCATGTGTTACCCTCCTCGAGCTCTCTAAATTAAAAACAGGTACTCGTCTATTTGGATGGGGGAAAATTTGAAAGAAGCAAGCCAAGAAGTCTCTTGAGAACATTACCAAGTAATTATTAGAGTCGCCCTTGAACATGACACTTTGTCTTTTGCACGCATTATAATTCGTTGAACCTCTGCATTGAGCCAATCCTTTGAGTTTCTTTCACTCCTTTGAGTGCCATAGAAGTTATCAAAAGATAAAAGAAGAAAAACAAGAAACTACAAGCATAACTAGATAAGAAAAAAAACACTCAAGAACTAGAACAAATGATCACAAAATTGAAGGGTTCAAATAGAAGAAGATAAAAAGAATTGAATTGAAGAAGCACTCAAAAGAACAACTAGAAGGAATGAAGCGGGATCATTGGAAATTTGGAGGGAGAGATTGTCACACTAAGAAAGGATATTCAAAAGAAAAATATGCGAGAATAGCTCCAAAGTTCAGGATGACATTATCAACATTCAAAATACTTATCTTGACAAGTCGGACTTGGATACAATCAGAGGAGCGAGAAAAGGGATCAAACTCCAAAACAGATCAAGAAACAAATCCAAAAATTATGCAAAACAATCCAAAGGGGATAAAAATATATACAAAGGAAGATTCTGAGACACTCCTCCACCGAGAAGATTGATTTCAAAATCAACAGCAGGATAGATAGGCCTCAAGAAGAAGAAAAAATTTATAAGAGCACCTCCTTTCATAAGATCTCAACTACGGTATCAAACTATATTTTTGGTTTATGTTATGCTTGTAATAATTTTGGACATAAAAGTTGTAAGTGGAGCTAACAACAAAACAATAACTACTTTGAGATCAATACACAAAGGGGTTATTCAAAAAAAAACCTAGTGAAACACAGAGAGGAAATTACAACAGGTTTTGAATCCTTGAGCAGCGGGGTGGAATGCTACAAATGTAACAATTTTGGACACGGCCAAAAATTGGAGAATGACAGTCTCTCCTAAATAACCTCAACAAAGTCACAAAACAAGTGTTACATCAACATTTTCGTTTTGATAAGTGTGCATAGAATTGTCACATGTTGCTATAAAGTGTCAAGAAGCATACTACCATGAAGCCTATGTCATGCTTATGATGAAATTAAGAAGAAACTTAAAATGCCTCAAACACTTGATTTGAAGGAAGATGAATGGTTGAATGAAGTTAAGTACCTCTTGCCACTTGAAAGAATCATTGAATCTAGGGTTTAGAAGAGAGCGCTCCCCTAAACCTCTCTTAGGAGCATTGGCGCTCCCCTAAAATACAGGGAGTGTTATAACAACTGAACAACCTTGCAAGAGGAGAGCTATTGATTTTAAGAGTGTTTGTAAGGTAGCTAGAGAGGTAGTAGAGGGGGCGGAGGATATGATAGTGGAGGTCATTCAATGTAAGGTGGACTAGGTCCGCAATATATTGATAAATAAGGCCACTATGGTAGTTAGATATAATAAATGTAAGAGGACTTCTTAGAAGGTTCTACTTCTAGAAGATTCCACTCCTCTAGAATGTTCTTAGGTGATGGTAGCACTATATAAAGGGGCTCGAGCAATGTAATGGGACATGAGAAATATTGTATTTGGGCGGTGGCTCAATAGGAGGATGCCCTCGAAGAGCAAGTGAGCAGGAGAGGATCCCTTCAATAATAGGATCCATTGTATGGTGTTACTTCCTCAGGGTTTGATAATAATAGAATGTGTGGTTTCTTCTATATATTGCTTTGTGGATCTATTGTGTATTCAGTATTTGTGGTTATTATATTGGTGATCTATAGGGTTCTTAACAATTGGTATCGAGCACTTTTTCTTGGGCATACATTGTGGGAAATATTTTTTTATTTTTGCAGATTTTTTTGGGAGAAGAAAAATAGTGGGCCGCGACATTCCATACATTTCAGTATATTTATGTGCAGAATTTACAGAAAAGGGTTTTATATCAAGTTTCTCTCAGAAAAACACCAAGTTAAAAAAAAAAATCATCGAAAGCAGTCGGAAGATCAAGATATTGAGGTTTAAAATCTGCAATTTTTGGGGTTTTCTGCGGACGGCAGCACCCGATTTTTTTTATTTCTGTAACAGTTGGAGGCCTAATTTTTCTCAAACAAATTACAGATCTGAGTTCCTCTCACAATTTCACTCCATTTCAAAAAAAAATCAGCGAAAGCAGTTGGAAGTAAAGTTATGAGCATTTCAAAATTCAGCAATTTTTAGGGTTTTTCGAGGAAAAACCGCGATTTTCGAAAACTTCTTGGGTCTATTTTTTTGAGTTTTTATGACGAGGCTGCGGGGACGAAGAGTTCATAGAGGTGCTCAGGATGGCTATTTCATCTCAAACCTTGAAAGAAATTATTAAATCATTCAAAGCCCAATTGGATGATAGATTGGATGTGTTTGCACAACACCACCGAACTGACCCCTCACAAGAGCCTCTGATTAGCCTCACTGACTAGCTCACATATGGCCTAATGATAGTTTATATAGGTAACTAAAAGATTCATTTAGAAGGGACATCACGGAAATTTCTTATGGAGAGCCTCATGCATGAATATAATCAAAGAAAGATAATACTTGGTATGATTTTGAGGAGGATTGTGATGATTGGTATATGGATAGTTGTCATTTTACGGGATGACAACCACTTCCATATTTTATTTGATGACTCTACTGCTTCCTGTAGAGAACATCAATGTCTCGGATCAAGAGTTAGTTACCGGTATTCGATGCGCATATTATTCTCACGATTGGTATTATTCCTTTCAGATTATGCTATGACCTTTTTCCACTATGTAGATGGATCTTCTTATTTGGATCCATACGATAGGTAATGGAGTCTTTGGAGCATCATTTGCCGGAGTTGGTTATTGGGTTCCAAAATCTTCACGAGGGAGTTCACATGAGCACTTGGACGCCGGGACCGGGCTTACAATGGTGGTTGGACTGCGCCGGCGCTGGTGGATTCCCTTTCTACATGGGACTTTGGTTCTCTGGTCTTCTTCAACATTATGGTCCATAATTATCCATGGGACCACGGTATATGGTTGTACATCAGCGTTGAGGACAACATAAAGAGAGGATGGAATGTAAGGTAGCTAGAGGTAGTAGGGGGGCCCGAGGGCCCATAATGGCCTAATAGTGGGGTCATTCAATATAAGGTGGACTAGGTCCACTATATTGATAAATAAGGCCTTATGGTAGTTAAGATATAATAAATGTAAGAGGACTTCTTAGAGGTTCTACTTCTAGAAGATTCCTCCTCTAGAATATTCTTAGGTGATGGTAGCACTATATAAAGGGAGCATCAAGCGTCCATCCTGAGGTCATTCCATCCATCCATCCGTCCATTCCATTCCATCCATCCATCGTCCATTTCCTTCCTCCGTCCATTGTCCGGCTCCATCCATCCATCCTCCATCCATCCATCCATTCCATTCCATTCCATCCATTCCATCCATCCATCCGTCCATTCCTCCATCCATCCATCCATCCATCCACTCCTATCCTTCCATCCATCCGTCCGTCCATCGTCCTCCGTCCGTCCGGCCATCCATTCTCCGTCCGTCCATTCCATCCATCCTTATTCCATCCATCCTCCATCCTTCCTCCATCCTTCCTTCCTTCCATCCGTCCATTCCATCCGTCCTTCCCTCCATTCCATCCATTCCATTTCCATTCCATTCCATTTCCTTTCACTCCGTCCTCCTTTCCTCCGTCCATCCATTCCATCCATCCATTCCTCCTCCATCCATCCGTCCATCCATCAGATCCATCCCTCCTCCATTCCTTCCTCCTCCATTCGTCCATCATCCCCTGTCCATCCATCCTCCGTCCTTCCGTCTCATTTCCATCCATCCTCCATCCCTCCATTCCATCCATCCTCCTCACTGTCCGTGTCCGTCCATCCATCCTCCATCCGTCCATCCTCCTTCCATCCATCCTCCATCTTTCCATCCTCCATTCCTCCTTTCATCCGTTAAGTAAATATGACTCATTATTATTTTTCATTTTTGATAAGAAGTAAATGGGTGAACTCCAAAG
This sequence comes from Picea sitchensis, assembly GCA_010110895.2. Classification (NCBI taxonomy): domain Eukaryota; kingdom Viridiplantae; phylum Streptophyta; class Pinopsida; order Pinales; family Pinaceae; genus Picea; species Picea sitchensis. The sequence goes on from SNQJ01S0081277.1 coordinate 30,867, forward strand.
TGGTCCCCTTGAATTTGAAAACCCTCCGCAGGGAAGACACTTTGTGGGTGAGACAACCATGATTAATTGTGGAATAATGATATGAAGGAAAGTGGTTACTGTTAGGGAAAATATCCTATAGATGGATAGTGTTAGCGATAAAAAAACGCACCAACATTTTTTATGGAAAGATGCCTAATATTGTAGAGAAATTTTTGATAGCTTCCCGAGATCCAATTGCAGATCTGAAAGAACCATTGACAATTTTAGGATTTGTAGATGTCGTTCGACTATTTAAGCGTACAAAAACAGACTCTCCATGAGTGATAAATTTGATTTTGAAAAAATCTGCTTGTCACCGGTAGAAGGCAGAATTACAACTAGTTAGTTGTTGAAAGCTCCGCTTTTCACCAACTAAGGAGAGGATTTACCCGAATTAAGTTAGTTGTTGAAAGCACATCCCATGACGAGGCAATGGGATACATGATTAGGTTTTTTGGGTTTTGGTCTTCTTCAATAATTTGGTTATGAATTATTAAATCAAAATTTTTGAGAGGTATTCTTGGAGATGAAAGTCAAAAGGGGATTTTTGACTAGATTTGGTGATTTTCAAGAGAAAAATGATAGGGATTTTTTGGTACACATCATCAAATTCGAATTCTACTTTCAAAGGAGCAGATCAAAGAGCCTTGGAGGCTAAGCTACACTTCATCCAACTTTCAATTAATGTTTGAAGACCAAAGATAGAGGTTGACCTCATCTTGAGGATCTCTCTTTATCTTTTGTGAATTAGTTTTTGACTTTCTATTTTTTAGAATATCGGATCCATTGTTTTGGGATCTGAAAACTGATTATAATAGGCTATAAATGCCTCTTTTCTAAGAGACAAGGGTTCCAAAACTGGGATATGTTTTATGCCATTGTATAGACTTTTTTTTTGCATAAATAAAGTGGAATTTCCTTTCGTTTGCAATACCCGAGGTGTCCATATTTCATTTTGTCTATTACTTTTTAGTTTATTTTTAGTTCATAGAGGCGTTACCTCTTTATTGAACTCATAGGCTTGAAATTAAAGGATTCATTGTTGTCTTGTATTAGGCCCTACATTCACTTGTATTGGCAAATCAAGAATAATATTCTCCATTCTCTCTTTCAATTGTTTGATCTGGTTATTGTTAACTGAAAGCACTGTATCTTTAGATGTGTGATGAGATGTTTCTTATACAAATCATTGAAGACCCCATTGTCCCAAACACATGCAAAACTATTATTTCCTAAGTTACCAAACATCCTTGGCTTACAACCCTAAGGAGTTTCTTGAATTTGGTAACAAATTAGGCTTATTTAGGAGAGGAGATCGAGCTTCGACTTCCTTGGGAGAGCGTCAAGATCAAATTTTGATGATAGACAAAGATTGGAAACCATTTGGTTGTAGTATCTATCTGGCGACTCTATGAAGAACGAATTCAGTGGCGACCTCCACAACGAATCAAAATGTCAGGTGCGGCTCTTTTTGGCTTGGAGGTTTTGCACCCTCTTGACTTCTCAGCAGTTCTTGGTTTCCCACATTCAGTTCCTTCTATAGATATTTGAGGAGATCACCTCCCAAGATTTCTAGAGAAGAATATAATCTATGAGATCATCTCATCATATTTCATCAATGCATGATTCATCTGGATGTATATCATGAGTATGTTCTCATGAAGATGTGTGTCTTCTCATTAGAAAGGAGATGCTCATGAATGGTATCGTTATTTACCTCCTTCTAGCATATCCTCTTTAAATGAGTTTCATAGAGTATTCCATCATCGATGTGAAAGGTATTTTTCTCAGGAAATTCTTCTTGAAGGTTGTTGTGAAGAATTTCATTCACACATTCAAAATGTCTATTCTTCTAGTTGTTAACATGAAATTCTTTCTATTGTTTTTGTTCAAGAGGAAGATCTTCAAGATAGAGTTCATGTGAATATTGATGATTGTGTGACCGAAGATTCTCCGGATTGTTCTTCTTATGTACCTACCACTTTAAATAAAAATGAAAGAAAAGGAAGGAAGATCAGGAGATTGTTCATTTCCTATGCAAAACAAGGGAGTGGTGGATTCAATTGTCTTTGATGAAGAACAATACTGTCATCGGAGAAAATTCCATTAGTAGATATTGAAGCTCCTGCAACTGACGTTGAAAAGTCATCTACATAAATCAACAAGTTTGCATGCACTATACTTGAATCTAGACCTGCAGACAACAACAAACCATTCATCATCAACAATTCACGGTGAGTTTGCGATACATTTCAAATTTACAGCGGTTTAGAAGGTGAAGAGCTATTCTTGGAAGAAGGGTATGCAGAGATCTTCTTATGTTCAGTCGAAGCAACCAGAATAAGTGTTTTCTTACAATGTCATTGATCCTTTTGTTGATTATCTAGAGTTCTCGAACAACATAAATGTCAAATTGCTCTTGTCAAAATGAGAAGGGTTAGTTGTTGCCCTTTCAGAAACTCCATTTTCTATATGCTATGGTTTTCTAATATTTATTAGAGTCAAGATCCAAGCATGATATCGGTAGATCAGTTTCTCACTTGGTTGCATTGGAAATTCAATTTTACTTGATCAATCTGCTTCTATTGGTTAGAGTAGGACTAGACAGAAGAATAAGTTCTTTATATGGCACTAGATTTCTTTTAGATATTGAATAACAGAGTCTTTGATCAGTTATGATTCTGGCTCGCCAAGTTGCGCATTTGTTTGTTTGCATCCTTATCGGTTGGTAGAAAGATAGGGGAACATACAGGTGTTGGGAGATTCATTAAATCTCAACATGATGCATTTTATAACTGGGCAATTTCTATATCCGATCGGGCCAAGATGAGGGGACTGCACTGTATGGTTTAGCAGAAGATAGTTTAAGTAGTGGGTGTCCAATCAGTGCGAAGGAAATGATACCGAATGAGCTTTACAATCAATATTCTATCTATATTGCTGCATCCCATGCTTTGAGGAAATGGGTTATGATCCCAAGTACTGTGACCTTGAAGCACTGGTGGACAGGGTATTATTTTGCCAGGCCTATTGTATTTTCCATTTCAGTTCATGTTGTTGTTGACATTGGGCATTCTTCATGGACCAAGCCAGTATGGCCTCAGGGATATATTTGTGACATGACAAGCCATCAAGAGCTCACGGGCAAGAGCGGTGTTATATATCATACTTATAAAATGGTTATAAATGAATCTCCCAGGTCTACTCTGCCTTTACTTGCTTGGGAAAAGGAGAGTGAAGAAAATGTCTATTTACACTTGAGTGAAAAAGAAAAGACGCTTCTCAAATGAAAAGTGCAGTGAGCTTGAGAGATACACCAGTTCTTTTGTTTTGCGCTCCCCCTCTTATATCATGTGAACCAAGAAGAATCTTCTGCATCCTCGAGTGTAAGTTCTAGTATTTAGATTGGATTCCTCCTACATGGACGCAACAACAAATTGTGAAATCTCATGCATCTGCAACATATTGTCATAAAATCTCTTGAAAAGAGTTCGATCTGTATGAAAATCGGGTCAACCAAGACATATTTCTATATGGGAACAATACTTGCACGGGGATGGGAATTAGTGTTATCGACTCATCAATATCTGGACTTGGAGGGTGTCCATATGCCAAAGATGCAACGAGAAATGTAGAAACTGAAGATGTTTCTGGTATGCAAATTTTAGGTCGATCTGTTTCTAAAGGTGGACTTGGAATTGATTATCGCTTAGAAAATGGTTATTCGAGACAAGTGGATTGAATATTTGAAGCATAAAGTACGTAAATAAAATCAGAATGCTGGTAGCACAGAAGACACCTCGGGCACATTTGGCGAGAGAACAAAGTTGCCATGGAATATCAAAGAAGTATCTAAGTGGAAATGAGAGTAGAGATTAGTTAAATATAAACTTCGAGAAATTCAACTAGGTTGGTGTTGGAAATGTAGCCAGCTATGTTTAGAGACAAAATCAGTCCCATATCACAAGCCTCTCCGATAAATCAGCGGGATGATTTTGTCTCTAAACTGGTACGGGGCACACATGGGATTACCGTCTGATAAACGCTTTTATCTTGAATGCATGTAAAACAAATATTACATTAGAGGAATACGAGTCGTGCTTACATCGGGGATGCATTTAACATTTAGGAAGACTTTCTGTGGAGCGAAAGAATGAAAGTAGGTGATTTCAAGAGATCGCGGAGTTAGGCACGAAAGAAATATCTCGAGGGCCATGCTTTGTTGTTGACATAGAGCATTAAATAAATGCAGCGCTGGCGTGGTGTGGAGTGTTTGGTAAGTTAGAGTCAATGACCCTACCGAGAGGATGCTAAAATTGGGATATTACTTGAAGATCTCAAAATTAGTTTAATGATGCAACAGTTTTGAAAAAGCAATCAACTACAAATTTCCCGCATCCCCACTTCTCCTGACAATATCATATCAAGTGGCTCTTTTGATGCTGAAAGCAAGTCTCCAATTACACGGGATTGCATTGTCCAGTTTCATATCATTTTTACCCATAGGTTATAATTGCGTGCAATAGAGGATACCATTGAAGATATGCCATAGGAAGCAGAGATCATTGTGGCTAAAATTCAAATCTTTATCACTCAAGAAAAAATAAATCAAGGCGTTCAAGGAGTGGATTGCTGAAAGTTGGTGCTGTTAGGTTTAGTATCCATGAGATTGTTGTTGAAATTGAAGAGGAGCCAATTCAAGGTTGGCTTGATGAACATTACCAACTCATGAAAAATGAAGTCTGTGAACTTTCTGTACGGTTAAGACTTCTAGACGAGGCTATAGAAGATGGCTCCATCTTTTCTGGTATTCCTGACCTCAAAGAATCTCATACTAAAACAAGTCAAAACATTTTGAGACACGAGATAGATTTATCGATCATGTGGTTGTTAAGAATATTAGAGGAAAGGCTTTAGAACAATCTTTTAGATCCTATTACAAGGCTTGCCAAAAGATGTTAATTGTGAAGGTTTTGGAGCTTGTCGGAAGGGTTTCCAGGCAGGTTTTAAGCCAAGTTTGGTAGAAGCTTTCTTTTGTCTCTTCGTGCTTCAAATTTGGATGTAACATTGACAAAGATTGAAGGTGGCAATGCTGGGATGATTGAAAATGATAAGAAAGCTTGACAGTGTTAGTCCTGAGATGGGAATACCTTTCTCCAGATCGATGAGAAGGAATGTTTCCATAAATACAGGTTTCCTGGTGGTTCAACTGAGAAATTATTCCTTTCCAATGCTTTATGCATCAATGGGTAAATGTGAGGGAAGCATAATCCTTTCTCAACAGGCAACAACACTTCCACCTCAATTTTTGCAGGATGTATATATATTGGCAGATGGCACAAGGTTGAAATGATGCATTCTATGAGTGGTACAACACCTCCACTTAAAATGTACTCTAAGTTGCCTATTCATTTTGAAAAAGAAGAAGTTGCCTATGGAGTTGGTTTTGAACCAGCATTTGCTGATGTGAGCAATGATTTTACTATTACACTTAGGAGAGCCAATTTAAGTGTTAGAAATGTGGGCACTATCCCTCTAGGCAATGTTTCAAATTATGTACCTCTTCAAGATGGAAATCACATTCCTACAGATCATTAACCAATCAAAAAAGAATCTTACTAGGGATGGCCGTGTGATACTACATTTATTCATGTCGAAGATTAGAGCTTATGTTTTACTACGCAAAGGGTCAACATTTTTTAGCGACTTGGGCATATAATGAAGAATTGACTGAAGCATGGCCCGATGTCATGGGAAGTTTATTTCTTCACAGAGCCTTCAAAACCTTACCGTTCATTGGCTTCATGACTGAATTTTGGTTTACTGTAGTCCTTTATCCTACTTCTATACCTTATGTAAATGCTAGTGGTGGTACAACTTGGTTTCCTCATTGTCATCTGGAAGGATGAAATATGCAATTGGTGAAAATCTTCATGTCTCTCCTAATCATGGAATATAGTCATAGTGGATGTGCTTGTTGACCTCATACGGTAGGCTTAGCGTAAATGGGGGAGGAGATTTGTCTAGCCGTCCGGCGAGGTCTTGTTCTTGCGGTGTCAATTCACCGGTTCGATTTTTGGGTAGGACTACGTTTTCGGTGGTTTAGGCGACCCGTGTGTGTGCTCATTAACCACCGAAAAGTATGAATGAATCCATGGCCCAATACTAAGGCACAAGGTCTTCTAGGTTCTTGGACACCTCCGCGGAAATTATCGATCGGTTGGAGCCGAGATGTTAGCGATAAAAAACACCGCTAGACATTTTTGGAAAGAGCGATGCACCTAATCTTGTGGGAAGTACGATAGCTTCCCAAGATCAAAATGCATATATGAAAGGACCATTGGAAATTTTAGAGTTTGTAGATGTTGATTGACTATTTAAGCATGCAAAGCGGACTCTCCATGGTGAGACATTTGATTTTGAAAAATCTGCTCTCTCACCAGTGAAGGGAAGAATTATAACTAGTTAGTTGTTGAAGGCTCCGCCTTTCACCCGACTAAGGAGCAAATTTTGAGGGTAAGTTAGTTGTTGGCTGTCCGCGACCCGAATAGCCAATTTTTGCCCAGATAGGGATTTTTTTGGGTTTGAATGGTTTGAATTCTTCTTCAATAAGGTGGTTATGAATTATTAAATCAAAATGATAGGAATTTTTGGCACACATCATCAAATTAAAATTCCACTTTCATAGGAGCGAGATCAAAGAGCCTTGGAGGGCTAGGCTACACTTCATCAAATTTCAACCAATTTTTGAAGACCAAAGATGAGAGGTTGACCTCATCTTGAGGATCTCTCCTTATATTTTATTGAATCAATTTTGACTTTCTATTTTTAGAATATAAGATACATTGTTTTAGGATCTGGCCCGGTTATAATAGGCTATAAATGCCTCTTTTGCTAAGAGACCGAGGTTCAATTTTTGGATACTCTTTGGCTATTATACTAAGACACTTATTTTTCAATCTGAGAATCAGTCTTCTTTTATTGTTTATGACAAATTTCTTCATCTATTTCATTTTCTGTACTTTAATTTCAGTTTACCTCGGCTATTAGGCGTTATCTTCTTATTTAGCTCATAAACATGAACTAAAGGAATTATTGTTGTCTTGTATGATCCTACACATTGTTGTACTTGATTATCTAGATCAGTTTTATCCATACCTTTTGATATTACTCTGTTTGGTCATTGATTCCTAAAGAACTATTTCATTCAATTGCATTGTGACTTATCTTCCCATTACCTATTCTCGGTTAATCCATTGATCCACACTTTCATTATTCATGATTTCTTAAGTTACCAAGTACCTTAACACAACCCTAGGAGTTTCTTGGAGTGATAGCAGATAGTGCTTGTCATTTCATCTGCTGTTGGTATGTGGAATGTCACATAATTCCTCATGGTTAAGAGTTATGGCCATGAAGAGAAGTTGGAGACCCTTGGTTTGGGTAATAGACCCAAGTTTGTTTTGTGAAGATACTTGATTATGATTTATGATATATTTTAGATAATACTATTCTATATGGATATTACATGTCATGCCATTTACGTTGGTATGTAGAGCGTCCTATAACTCCTCTGAATTTGAGAGTTATGGCCTTACAGTTGAGGACCCTCATTTGTCATCTAGAAGCCCCAAAAGGTCAAAAGTAGTCAAAAGTGATTTAAGAGATTTTAAAAAGGTAAATAATGAAGTGAAATTGATGAGTGTATTATAATTCAAAGTGAATACAAAATAAATTATTTCAATAATAAATTTAATGGAGAAATTAAGAAGTGGACCCAACCTAAAATAAGGAGGTGGGCCCAGTGACCTAAAAGATGTTTTAAGGAAGCTACTTGGAGGTATAAATAAGAGGCAAGGCTCTCTCATTTAAAATAAACTTGAGCATATTGAATATCTATATGTGTCTGAGGTAAACAGGGATATCTAAACCAGATGCGGGTGAAGAGATTTGAAGAAAGAGGCCAAATACGGAATAATAGAATTCTTTTGATGGTGCTTTAAAAGGTATGTTATTTACAAAGTCATCTCACCATTTTCTCTATAATGTTTTTTTATAATGATTCTGACCATAAAATTGCTAGGCAAGAGTGAAAACATATCAAAATATCTTTGGAAAATTTATCTTGTGGGTCATTGTAGTTTGGGGTTACTCCATGGAAAATAGGGTTTTGGATCCTAAAAAACTAGTCAAAATCGGAATGTTTTTGGAGTAAGCGTCATGCTTCTAAAGAGATCCAAATTTAGTGAGAATAAATGTGTTGAAATTTAGGGTACATTCAATAGTATTCTTTGTAATAGTTTCAGATCATTTCATGTAAATATTTTCGTGTGTGCGCTCTATGTCAGCTCTCTAGAATAGCCAAAATTCCTGGGTATACTTATTTTTGCTATAACTCCATTTTGAGAGGTTCCAAGTAGTGACACTTGGAGAGAATTGTATTAAAAACACTAAGATAACATTTTATATAGGTTTGAATCTTTATACATTACGGGTTCAAAGCTATGAATTACTTCAAGTTAGGGTTGTTGACTAATCAAAACTAGGCATGTGAGATAAAAAGAAAAGTTTGATGAAAATACCCGATCTCTTGTTTTTAAAGTTAAGGAAGTTTTCTTGAGAATGTGATCATATACACTAGGTCTATTCTGAGCTACAAATTAAATTTGTATGATGAAATTGATGAGTCTTTTGGTTGTGGTACATGTTGAATGCATGGTTGAGACAAGTAGTTGATGAGTTGGCACATACAGGGTGTATAGTTGATGATGTTGGTACATATTGATGAGTCATAGTTGATGAGTAGTTGACATGATTGGTACATACTTAGCATAGGTTGGATGCGCGTTTATGTAGATTACGGGTTGATTCTGAGGTTTTGTGCATAGTTGATGAACTTGTTTATGATAAAGGTTGATTATAGGTTGAGATCACTGGTTCATGCATGGTTGATTCATGGTTCAGATTTATTGTTTATTTTACGATTGGTATATCTCACCGATGGTGTGACAATGTTTGGCATCATTCAACTTCTGCTTCGCTGTGGGTGGCGGAATGAGGAAAGGACGGTGGTTGCTTCACCGCCGGATTTCTGGCCCAGGAGAATATGGGTTTGTATCCTCCTTCTTGTTGTAGCTAGAGAATTGGGGAGTTGGAGCTTCCCTCAGGTTGTAACGAGAAACTAGAGGGGGTTGGAGCCTCCTTCGAGTTGTTTTGGAAAAAAAAGTTGGTGCTTCCAATGAATGTAATTCTTCAAGACATATAAGAAAATCATTATGTGTTTTGCATAAGTTTGGGTTTCAACAAGACATATAAGAAAAATCATTATGTGTTTTTCTCCCGATTTGGGTTTCCACATAAAACACTAGTGTAATGTGTATGTGTGTGATTGTTTATTTCTTACTACTCATTATTGGATAATAATTCTACATTGATATAACATTTGAAGAAAAATGATTATAATTACACTATTACTGATTCACCCCCCCTCTCAATAATCCAACAAGGTTGTCCTGCTACAATCAAATGCAAATCCATCCAATAGATCACTACAAAACCGCTTTTACAACACCTTGGAGTACCTTTGCTTATCACATCATGCCTTTTGGACTAAAAAATTCATGCACTACATTTCAACGGGCCATGACCTATGTTTTTCATGATATTTCTCGCATCATCCTTGCTTATTTGGACGAGCTCACTACTCGAAACAAAAGACAAACCCATCATTTATATGACTTAACCATCATTTTCCAACGATGTCGCTAATATAATATCCACTTGAACCCCCTCAAGTGTGTCTTTTGCGTCACTATCAGATGCCTACTCGGGTTCATTGTCTCCCAACACGACATCATGGTGGACCCCTACAAGTTCCAAGATATCACATAAATTCCACCACCTACGAATTTACGCCAACTCCAGAGATTGCAAGGCCAAGCCAACTTTTTACGTTGCTTTGTCCCAGACTACGCCACTCACGCACATGGTTTTATCCGCCTACTGCGACATGATATCCCATTTTTATGGGATGAACATGCTCAAACAAATTTTGATGATTTAAAAGATTCCCTATCCAACGCCCCTTTCATTGGTCCCTCGAACTATAATCACGATTACATCCTCTACTTATCATCCTCTGTTGTTTCAGTAGCTAGAGTCCTCATCCAAATAGGGGATGATGGGCGTGAACATGTGATTTAATACATTAGTAAAAACCTTTAAGTGCCACCCCTAAAGTATAATCATGATGAGAAACTAGCATTAGCAGTTGTCCTCATAGTCTAAAAACTGCGACATTATATTTTGTTTCAAACTGCCAAGGTCGTAGCAGATTCCAACCTCATGCCATACTCTCTTAGTCGACGATAGATTAATGGAAAATTTTCGCTATGGATCGTTATCCTCCAGGAATATGATATAGAGTTATTTTCTCCCAAAATAAAGAAAGCTCTGGTCCTATCCAAACTCATTACAAATTTTCTCTCAGATACCAAAGATTCCCCCATCAATATGGATTTCCCCAATGAGCACCTCTTCTTCATCCCCTCCGATGAACCCTGGTACAATGAACTCCTCATCTACCTTCATACACATAAGTTTGGGTCTCACCTCTCTCGAGATGATGGCTGACATATTTTCCATCAGGCTCCCCAATACCTCTTCATCAGGGACATTCTCTATCGACAAGGGGTCGATACCGTCCTTTGACAATGTCTTACCATCAATGAAGCCAACTGATTCTTGAATCATTTCCACAACGACACTTGCGATGGTCACCTCTTAGGTACGTCCTCTGCAAAAAAACACATTTGAGCAGGGTACTTCTAGTCCACTTTGTTTCATGACTGAATCCATGTTGTCAAGTGATGTGACAAATGTCAACTTTATGTAAACAAAACACGATCTCCACCAACTCTTCTACACCTAGTCATCACAGTCGATGCCTTTTGTAAATGGGGCATAGACTTCATGACTTGCCATCCTCCATCGAGTAATGGGAACATGTACATTGTCGTGGAAGTTGATTACTTTACGAAATGGGTTGAAGCCATTCCCATATTTAGCAACAAGGATGACACAACAATGAATTTTTTCTTTAACCATGTCATTACCCATTTTGGATTCCTTCAATAGTTAGTTTCCTCAAAATTAGGCTTCACCCATGATTTTTCCTCCCTATACTACCCTCAGTCCAACGGACAGGTCAATGTTATCAATAAAGTCCTCAAAACCATGCTACAAGGTACCATCAACAAACATAAGATTAATTGGCATCATATGTTGTTTTCTGCGTTATGGTCTTATCGCATGGTAGTCAAAACTACCACTGGTTTTACACCATTCCACCTCGTCCATGGGATAGAATCCACCCTCCCTATCGAGTGTGAAATCTTCACATTATGCACTGCCACAAAGATCTTACCTAACACTACTCCAATGGAGCAACACCTACTGACCTTAGAATTACTTGATGAAGACTGTTGATATTCATTACAACATAATGAAGAAGCTAAAAAATGGTCCAAAGCAACCTTCAACTTCAATGTCAACCTTCAATCATTCACGTAATTCAGGTTATCATCTACACTTTTTTCCAGAGGAGCATTTTTCTCACGCCACGTTCAGGTACGCATGTTCACTGTAAGTTTTATCAAATCATTGTTATATATTCTTTCTCATTCGATATTGTTCACATCAGGTATTTGGTTTTCATGTGTACAGGTAATTTTAAGCAAGCTTACAACCCCTTCAGGTATATGTATGACACTGATATGTAGTTATTCCCTCTGTTAATAATTTCATATCCCAATCACACCCTCTAACATTTTCCTTTAAGGGTCCCTACATTCAACTCTGCAGTATCTTTATCTCTGTCATATTTTGGTACTGTCATCCAATAAAACTCCCCCCCACATGAGTTGTCCCATTCACAGTTACCCTTGCAACTTGACACTCATGATGATTTCACCCCCTAGGATTGGGAGTCCCGATAGTCTATTTTCCACTTCTGAGAATGAACCCCATACTTCTTCTCATCATATTTCTAACCTTCCCAATGGAATCCTAGGTCATATCATCTTACACTTGGTTCTATTGATTTCACTCCTGCAATTTCATTAGCCCTCCATCTCATCCACCATTAATTTTCCCATTTGCATATTGACCTCCATCCACTTACCTAATACAGATTGACCAATTCTCTTTCACAAACTTGCGCTATAAACATGCCAAGCCATCTTTCACTGGGACACCCATTTCTGTATCTATATACTCAACCCAAATTATTCTTTATTTGTTTGGTAATTGTATAAAGCCTTTGTTTTCAGCATATACATAGATTTTCCGTCATCATTCTTGATGGTATTCTTTTACCTCTAAAAGCAACCCATGTCTCCCTTGGTTGGGGCATGCACCTTTTTTTTCATACAAACATCATTCACAAACCTCGAGTACCCCAAGTCCATGTACCCACAATATCATATCTAATTGTCCCCTTGACACTAGATCCAATTTTACGGTTGCTTCCAGTCATCCTTCCAACCCCCAACCAAGGGAAGTCTTGATTCCCAAAGAGTATTTACTTCGTTCATGTTACTCATCAGTACCTGATATCATCTATTAACCAGTGGATTTCAAGAATCCCTTTGCTTCTTGGCGTCACGTCTCCCTTCCTGTCAACATCAACACAATTTAGAGAAGGGAGAAATATATTGACACTCATTACCTTTTCAATGAGGAGTCTTGGATGGCACAAAGAGAATCACTATTGATTTCTAATTTCGTTCACCCCCATAACATTCCACTTCAACAAAATCTCATGTTACGGTGGGTCTCACTATGCGACCGTTGTAGTTTTTCATACCATTCGAAGACCTATGAATTTGTTAGGCCATCAATGCCTACGTGACATTGAAACTTCTTATTGTCATCCTTTACTCACTTCAGAGCCCGTTCACCATTCATAACTGTCATATAGCTTTATCAACTTCCTTCGAGGGTGTTGCAACTATCTACATCGTCATGCATCTTCATTTATAGTCCCACATTTTGGTTTCATGACACGAGCATGGGGCATGGCCACCTCGTTTTTACACATATTTTATATTTTTCTAGAAAAAGGTTTGGGTCCTATAGTGTTCCCTCTCCCTCCGACAGATATCTCTTGCAAGTTACTCTCTTCAGTCTTCCTTACAATGACACTCTCAACAAAAGAAACATTGATGTATTTCAGCACTGAAAAATCAGGGGGCATTTGTTATCACTGAAAAATCATCCGCAACATTGCACACAATGGTTGAAGAAAGACATCAACGCCAACAATAATCAGTCCACCTACAACACCAAAATCCATCAAAAAGGGAAAAAACTATATACTTGGTTCAAAAATCAAAGTGCGCAAATTCACCTAAGGGAGCGTGCGTATAGTGTGTATAATGCGTAGGTTAACACAACCCTCATCCCACACTGTTCACAAGATGTGTGACTATATATGAGAAAATCCATGCACTCATCATGAACGACAAATTTATGAATATTTTCGGCCTCTCAACAACTTCTAGTCTGACCCCCAACAAGATTTCGCACTCAGATCTAAGAGAAATCTAGCTTGGAGGCTGGTCAAGGGCTAGGAAGTGCCCTAAAAGGCCCCTTGTTCACACTATGAACCAGTTATATCTTTCCATTAATGGACAATATAAATATGTGCCATGGGTGTGCTAGAAAAAAAAAATTCAAGGTGTTATTATGCTGCAAGAATTCTTCTTTGAGAATCCTCTTTTTTCTTTGAATCATTCAAGCACTATAGCAAGGGCCATTCCACTCACCTCTTGAGAGGATTGGCATTGTATTTCTTCACCATTGTCACTTTCCATTGCGTGAAGAGAAGAGTTCTCTGTTAAGGAACTCAAGATCCCTCCCAAAGAGGAAGATGGGATTCATAAGTCACTTCTTTTCTCTACGATGTTTAACCTATCAATATATTGATCCATTGGTAGCTATATATTAGTCATTTTCTTCTTTTCATGGTTCTATATCTTGCAATCTTCTCTAACATTTATTTCTTACTTGTTTTTAGTTTTATTTATTTTTTCATGTGGATTTGGTTATCTAATGAACTCACAAACTTCTGTCATGTTTAGATGACTTAACTAAGCATGCAAGTGTTGTGTTTTTGTTCACCCATGTGACCAAACCAACACAATAGAGGTAATGTTTCAATCTATGTTGTGATATATAGATTTTAAAAAATGGCTCATTTCATTTCTTTTACCAAGACTAGTGATGCGACAAATGTTGCAAATTTGTTCTTTAAAGAGGTTGTAACGTTGCATGGTTTACCCAAAAGTATGGTTTATGAAAAAGACACTAGATTTGTGGGACACTTTTGGAGAACCTTATGGAAAACTCTCGGTACTAATCTTAGATTTAGCTCATCCTATCATCCAAAGACTAATGGATGGACCGAGGTAGTAAATAGAAGTCTCGGAAATATTTTGAGAAGCCTTGTGAAAGATAACCCTAGGTAGTGGGATTGGATGATTTCTCAAGATTATTTTGCATATAATGACTTGCTAAATAGAAGCACATGGATGATTCCATTCCACATTTTGTATGGAATTCATCCTATGAGAGTGTACGAGTTAAGGAATTTGGGAAAGCATGAATTAATAAGTGTTGATGGTGAGGATTTTGTAGTGAGTATACAAGATTTGCAGGAAAGGGTCATGTAAAAATTGCAAGAACGAAACAACATGTATAAGCAGTGAGGAGACATGAAGAGAAGACCATTGTATTTTTAGGTTGGTGATTTGGTCATGGAATATTTGAGGAAAGAGAAGTTTCATGTAGGGACTTATAACAAATTAAAGTTTAAAAATATTGGACCATGTAAAATTTTAAGGAAATTTTGTTTTAATGCATATGAAGTAGAACTTTAAAGTGGTGTTGGAATTTCTCCAATATTTAATGTTGCATATTTGTATCCCTTCAAGGAGACAAGGGATGTTTTAGTAGATGAACCTACAAGTGATGAATATCAAACTGTAGAATGGAAACAATAACTACCATGAGTAGTGCAAAAGGAAATCAAGGCAGTATTGGATAATAACGTATTAAGGAAAACCAAAGGCAAGGAGTATTTACAGTACTTGGTCAAATGGAAAGGTCGACCATCAGAGGATGATACTTGAATGGAAATAGTATACATCTCTAAGTATGGTGTAGACCTTGAAAACCTGATGAATAGTTATTTTCTTCCATTAAGAGTCTGATCTGAGAGAATTTAACATTAAATATTAATATTGACCTCATGGGTCAGAAACATTTACCAAGGGAGTTGGTTCCCTACTTTCTTTTATTATATTTGTAATAAGAGAGCTTGCTCAAACAAAAGGTTGGTACTTATCCATATTCGCGATTAGTACTTACACATCTTCTTCAAGTATACCGATCTTCTTCAAACTCGTTCCCATTTTGTTTTGCAAATAAAGAGCATGTGGTACTTACCCATCTTATGTAGATCCTTCAAGCATATTCATTAACCCGTGTTACTAATTGATCGCACACACTTCTCTTATGCACAATAAGATATGAGGGATTTGATTTGTTTTTTTTAATTTACATGCATTATACATTTTAATATATATTTGTAAAAATAATGCAAAACAACCACGTATATATTAAGTGTAGTTTGCATCACTCAATTTTTAGTTTAATAATTATAAAGGAAATGTGAGGTGGAAAGTTTTAATAATGGTACAATAAAATTGTGTAATTTACAATGATTTTCATTTAACAAAAACCAAAAAAAAAATTCTATATGTTGTAAATAATTATAAAAGAATAATATGATTGAGAATTTGTATAGTTATGAACAAAATTATGTACATTTAAGTGTAATCATTTTTCATTTTAGTTAATAAATTAATAAATATATGATCTTGTTTATATTTATATTATATTAAAGTATTATTTTATGTTTTTATTATAATATTTTATATTTATATTGAAGTGTTCTATGATCATCTTTATATTATGTTAAATTCTTCTTTTATTATCTTTATATTATTCAAATCCTTAAAAAGCTACTAAATAGTAATAGCATGTTTTAATAATAATATACTTATTTTTTAATGTTATTGTTATGGAACAAGTTATTATAAATTTTTAAATGTTTTTATTAAAGTATTTTGTTAAGTTATTTATTATTATTTTTTTATGATAATGTAAAAAATTAAATTAATGAAAATTTTGTTATCTCAAAATCAATTAATAATACATGAGAAATTTAAATAAGAGAAGTTTAATAGTTATAATTTAATTATGAGTGAGACTTTTGCAATTTATATCATGAAATATCTTCTAGTAAGTATTTGATATACAAGTAATATGTTGTATTTTACATTTTATCTTTATAAATACTATTTATGAAAATTGGATAAGATGAAGAAACCTAAACCTCTTTCATTAGGTGGAATTATTTTGAGTAATGCATTTAAATGAGTATTTTATGTCAATGTGTAAAAATATTATCATTCTATGTACTTAGTTAACAAAAATTGAAGTTGTGCAAATCGTTTGAATTTAATTTGATCATTAATAAATTATATTTGGAGAATGATAAGTTAAGAGTTATTTTTTTTACAATAAAACTTGAAAATTGGCATTGCAGTGATTGCACAAGATTACACAATAAAATGATATTTGTATTACACTTCCTTTCTGCACAATTACAACACAATTATATAGTTAGATTCACTTCCAACTTATTCTAAACATAGAGAGAGTGGTTGTCAACCTCCAACATATTCAAACCAAACCCAAACCAATTCTATTGTAAGCATTATTCCAACATTCTCCCATAATGCTTACATTACAAATATTATATCATAATTACAATACTCAAATTTCAACATAGGTATTTGTTTTGATATGGTCTTGATCATGAGTCCTATCCACTCTTAAATCTTCCAGTATGGGATCTTTCTTCTCCACAACCTGGAGATTCCCTTTCAACTCATTTAAGACAACAATGCTTTTGACCATCATTGATGAATTTGTAGAATTGACGCTTCTTGACCTCCTGAAGGACAATATCGATACTAAATTATCCTATGGATGCACTACCATCTATGGAATTCACCCGAAGAGAAAATTTCGACAATTATATAGGATAGTGATCTAATTACTGGATATTTCCAGAAGTCAATCATACAACCAATCTTCTTTAAACACATCTACAACAATATACACAAGGATAACATGTAATTGACGATCTTGAAGCACTGAAGTACAAAAAGAATCTCTATCTTTTAACAGACTTGTAAACATACTCAACTAGTGAATATGTTCTTACATGACACCGAAGCATGTCAAGAACTACTAGACTAAGATATGTTATATGATTTGATTGGTGCGCCTTCATTGAGAATGTTGGTGCACCCAATGATCTCCGCGTCAGGATAAAAAATTCAATTACCATGGTAGAAATAAACGTTGCAATATCCTTACCAACACACTCTTTTCACGTTGCAATGATTCCTTTGCAGAAATAATCATGGGGAAAATACATATAGATCCAATGGGGGAAATACATGGAGTTATACAGGTAGTAAACCCACGATAGGTAGCACCAACATGAATTATGACGACTCCAATAGGCTCATCCCCTCCTCCACGCGCACAAATTAATCCCCAACAGAGTTCTTAGCAACGACTTCACGTTAATGATGATTTCTGAAAGGCTCTTCTTCATTTTCTCTCTGCATGTCCTTACTGCATGCATTCCAACCCATGAGCAAAATCAAAATCTCTGTCCATGCAAAATGTAAAGGAATGTGCGGTTCTAGATACACGATAATCTCAAATCAAACACACATAGGAATCCTCACTGAGAAAATAAAACACTCCACTCTCAAACATATTTACAAATAATCATATACCATGGCTATCACATATTCTTAGGCACTCTCATGAGGGATTAATCCCAACTGGACTCTGATATTGACCTAAAAATTGGCATTGCACTGATTGCCCGAGATTACACAAAAAAATGATATTTGTACTACACTTCATTTCTGCACAATTGCAACACAATTATATAGTTGGATTCACATCCAACTTATTCTAAACATAGAGAGAGTGCTCGTCAACAACCTCCATCTTATTCAAACCAAATCCAAACCAATTCTATTGTAAGCATTATTCCAACAATAAATGGGTTATAAAATAATCTTTTTATGCATAAAAAATTGAAAAAAAATTATTTTTATATGAAAAGAATAATATATTTTAACTTGTCAATGTAAAAGAGTTACAATAAATTTAATCTTTCAATTTGAAATGTAACCCTTCCCTTAAATTTGATCCCATCTCTAAAAACATTTATTTTTAAAAGCCATTTCTCACTTATCGGTTGCCTTCTCTTCCTCCGCATGAAACCAAAAAAGACAAACAACTTCATAAAGCGCACACAAAGTGAAACATTAAACATTCAATGCATGTAACTATTGGAAATTAATACACATCAAGTTTATATTGATATAATTTCAAAATGATGACATCTAGAACATTGTCAAAGTAGTAAGTTGTTGCATTGTTGTTGTACCAGTGTTCAATTTTAGTTTTTGAGTGGTTTTCATATCCACAAATTCAGGAGGTTGTTAGAGGTTTTTCTACACTATATATATAATCATTTTCCAACTTAATGAATAAAATGTGTGAGAAAAGTACCACTTGTGTGAGCCCTTGTGACCTCACTATTATTGTATGTGATTCATGTCAGTTTTGATTTATTAATTTGGTATCAGAGCGAATATCGAGGAGAGAGCAGGTTTCTTGTTTGTTGCTTCCTGCTTCCTGTAGCCATTACAAGGAGAGAGTGAATTGTTATCTAGAAGAGGTCGCTCCAACAATCGACGGATTTATTGGTGTGCCCAGAGTTTTCCTGGGGTTGATCCGTTGTCTTTGATTGTGGGAATACAGCTTGATTTGTTAATTTCGTATCAGAGCGAGTATCGAGGAGAGAGCAGGTTTCTTGTTTGTTGCTTCCTGTAGCCATTACAAGGAGAGAGTGAATTGTTGTCTAGAAGAGGTTGCTCCAACAATCGATGGATTTATTGGTGTGCCCAGAGTTTTCCTGGGGTCGATCCGTTGTCTTTGATTGTGGGTATACAGCATGAGAGGCCAAGGATTGCCTACTCTGTATGAGTTGAGAAATGAGAGACAAATCAGTCAAGAAGTGGAACGATTTGGAAAGGTGCAAATTGTTGTGTGCATGCAATGCGTGGACATGAGGACATGTCAGAGAAAACCTGGATGCAAAATTTAGTATATAGATGGGATGGATCTAAACTAGCGCACAAATTCCAGAGAAGGAAAATCCAAGGAAGAGTTCTAAGGATGGAAGTGTCAATTCAAGATATTCACTCTTGAGGTAAATCACTTCTATGGTTATGGTTTTCCTCTTCTGTGTATGAAATTTGAAATCGCCCATTAGAGGAGAAATATCTCTTGCAAACACATTTGAAGACACAATAAGGAAGACACCATATGGAGTGTGATGGAGGGTCCAAATAAGCATTGAAAATTTAAGGCCTAGAGGATAAGCATTGGTGATGAACGCTACTTGGTGTTGAATCTGTGTAATCATCAGAATGTGAAATAGTTTATGCAATGAATACACCCAGCTTGGGATCATTATGTTTGAGGTAAATTTTAATTGGTTATAAATATACTTGTGTGAGGATCCGTGTGTTCTAAGTGCAGGAACAAAGAGGATTTATATTTTCCTTGTTGAGGAGTGAAGGCCAGCTGAGGGAATTAACTTTCTAGGAGGCATGGTTGCGGTTGGCATGCGTAAAATTGTTGGAATACGTAATTTCTACCAGCATTTAATTCAGAACATTCTACTCAACTACCGATCAACCACCGACACTGTTCATCCACCGCCTCTTGTAAACATTCCAGAATCTTCCACCGACACTCCAGATGGTTTCGGGAGGCTCCAAAAGCTTCCTCTCCAGATTGTGTTGAGGAAGCCGCAGCTTCCAGGTAGAGAAGTGAGAGCTGTGCATTAAGTTAGCAGCGTGAATTTTGAGAGCTCCTGTGCGTTGAGCTGAGGAAGCCGCAGCTTCCAGTTTCAACCTCGTCGCTGGCATAATTGTCTTGATAGTCGTCCGGAGTAGAGGAAGACGACAAAAGAAAAGTTGAACCGCTCCATCTTAGCAGAAAGACTGCATATTAGTTTTTGCAATTCTTCACCAAAGGAGCCGCAGAGCGGGAGGTTTAGATCCTGGACCAACCGGGGTAGTCATTAGCTGGAGAGTCGCTGGAAGGTCATTAGCTGGAGAGCCGTAGCATATTTCAGTAAGGATCTGCATGCAGAGGAGGCCACATAACCGAAATTTGAGGGTTTAAGGGCCAACTAGTTCTGAGGAAGTGAAGCAATACAATAGATTTTCTTTTGTGGGTTATCTGTCTGTGTTCTACTTCTATTCTCAGGGGTGTTGAGTGTTTTCTGCTTGAACTTTTAGAAGAATGGCATTTTATTGAGTGTCTATGTTTACCCCTATTACCATGATTTTTATTTGCTGATATGGTGGATAAAATTATAGCTATCTAAGTGCTTAAAGATCATTTATAAGACTAGCATCTTATAGCTATCTAAGTGCTTAAAGATCATTTATTAAGTGCTTAAGTGCTTAAAATTATTTTTGGGGTTTGATTTTTTTAAAGAGAATGGCATCAGGCATGTTTCAGCAGCTCATGATTCCAACATTTTATGGAAAAAATTATGATAATTGGGCATTTAGAATGAAATTAGCATTTGATTCATATGAGCCAACAGATATAGTAATGAATGGCTATATTGAACCACAAGATGAATCTATTTTGAGTGTTGATGAAAAGAAAAAGCTTGATGAAAATAGGCAAAAGAGTAAAAGGGCTTTGCAGATAATTGGACAAGCGTTAGATGATTCGGTTGTTGGAAGGATTAAACCAGCCACTACAGCAAAGCAAGCATGGGACATTCTAGAGACAGCTTATCAAGGCACTAGCAAGGTAAAAATTGCCAAACTTCAAGCACTTAGAAGGGAATTTGAAAACTTGCAAATGAAAGATTCCGATTCAATAGATCAGTTTACATATCGTGTTATGGAGTTGGTTAATCAAATAAGGCAAAATGGTGATGAACTAGTAGATCAGAAGGTTGTGGAAAAGGTTTTAAGAAGTTTGCCTAGAAAATTTGATGCAATTGTTGTGGTAATTGAAGAATCTAAAGATTTGACTAAATATTCTA
>SNQJ01S0081278.1:0-12160 GCA_010110895.2 Picea sitchensis
AGATTCACATAATCCTCAATGATTCTGTTTTCTCTCTATGCCCTCCTTTACACAGTCTCACCTCCAAGGTGTTCAGTAACCTTGAGGCTTCTCCCTTGAGTTTATGATTCCTCTGGTGCGCCCTCCTGGCACGTTCTTTCCTAAAATTCCACAAAACTCAGATGTACACTCTTTGCACTGGCTCATAGAGTCTTCAACACTCTGTCATGCAACCTCTTGTATTAAGCCACAAAGAACCCTGACTGAAATCAAAGAAATCTCAGACAAAGAATTCTATCTATCCCTGCATATGGAACCTATCACATACATCTACAACATAAAATAATACACAGATGACATTCATTCATAACCACATAAACACACAAAGAATATCATGCAGGAAAAACTACTCTTTGTATTAATATGAATGTTTGGTTACAATAAGGGTAAGCTCAGACTACAACAGAGTCTCAACTCTCTCCTTCTTCTCTTCTTCCCTCAAAAACTAAAAAAAAAATCTAGATACAAAGATATTTTTTACAAAAGAGGGGCTCCTCGAGCTCTTCCCTCCAAGCTACCTACTCTCATTAATTACAATGAATTACAATCAATGGTTGTCTAGTTTGGATTGGATCTAAATCTTATCATCTTGTCAATCATTAAAGGCGACTCTATCTACAACCTATATAAAGGAAATTATTTGGCTCTTCTAGCCTTACAAGCATTTAATTACATTTTGAATTTTGAAAATGAGAGGGCTAGAGCCTCCCCCTTCATTCAATGCGCACTGAATGTGTTGTCTAGCTGGGATGTTGCTGGGTTGGAGCAATGCTCCTGCATCATACTCCAATGCTACAAAAAATTGATGAGATCCTACTCATGAGCTTCCCAGATATGTTTAAATCCACCTGGATCCCAAACTTTTCTTTGGAGTTGTCCATCTACTCCATTGCTTTGTTGTTGTTGCTACTGCTTCCCTGTTGCTATGGCATGATTCCTTCTGCTGAGCTTCCCTTGCTGGCAGTTTCTTCTGCTGACCTCAACATCAAACTTCTTATCTTCTCAATCACCTCGCCTAGTTTCTCCAATGGTTGGCTCTCTGGAAGTATTTTCTCCTGCACTTCCTTCTTTGTAATGGGAAGATCAACTCGATCCCCCTTGCTGTTTTCATCTCCCCTTATGCCACTAAGTTGCCACTCTGCTACATAATCCTATTCTACAGTCTCTTTTTAACTGATTTGCTGCTCAGTCACTTCCTCTGACAGACTAGCTTCTGTCATTTCTCCTGCTGGTTCAACTCCAGCTTCCTCCAGTTGCTCCCTAGACTGGAATTCCAATTCATCTTCTGCTACAGGCTTCAGTGATGTAGTCATCTCCTGTCTAGCTCCCTGGATGAAATTTCTGAACAATTCTACTGAATTCTCTTCTCCCAAAATCTGCATGATTGTCTGCTCATGGTAGTCATCTATTTGCTCTGGATTGTTTAACCAATCCTCCAACATCTCTAACTCCTTCTCCCATGGAGTGAGCACCTCAACTACATGCTCTTGTTCTGCTGGGGAAGATTTTGACATCTGCTCCATTTCTTATTTCTCTATGACAGTCACTGCTGACTATCCTTCTTTTGTTGTTGCACCTGCAACACATTCTTTGGCCTCAACTGAGCTATTTGGTAGGAATATCCGAATTCCTCGAATGATCAGAATACACCTTTGATATTCCTCCATTAGCTCTCATTGCTGATATGAACTCTCAGCCGAGTTCATCTTATCCTCCTTTCCCACATGGAAATCTGAACTTTCTTCACTTCCCACCCGACAGTCTTTGAGATCAACCATTGACCTCTTCTCATTTCCCTCTAGGCAACCTGAAAGTTCATCACTGCTCACCTGGCAGTTTCTGAGACCCTTCTCCGATCTCTTCTCCTCATCATCACTGAGACTCTTCCTAGCTTTTGAATCATAGATATGAACCATCTCCTCTTCACCTATGAGGATTTCAACATACCTCATCCACACTCTCAACAACCTTTTCTGTCCTCTAGCCAACAATTTATGAATGAGCCATTTCACCTTCTTCTTCATGGGCCACTCATACACCCAATGCATATTTGCATCTTGCTGTAGTTTAAATGCAATATTCTCCATTTGTTCTCTCATCTCAACGATCTCTTTGTCCATCCCAACCTTGCTTTTCTGCTGGCGGTCTTTGCCTCAACCACTCCCATGGCCTTCAGTAGCCATATTTTTCCTTTCTGGTTTCATCCCACTTGGATGTCAAATGTATGCTTCCTACAAGAAAACATATCCCCTCACATAGAGCATCAACACCCTGTTTTCATCTCTTGATACCACTGACGGTATCAAACTACCTCCTTTATCTCTTTTTTCTGCTACCTGAAAACAAAGATAACAACTTTCTTCCTTTTCTCTTTCTACTGAAATCTACAGATGAAAATTCTCTCTTTGATACCACATGGTGCAGACCCCTCCTACCTTAGCAGGGTCCGCCGACCTCCTAGTCAAGGATCGCATCAACTTGAGCTGAAATGGCTCTTCGATTCCCTATTGGAATCCTACGATCAAATCCACAGGTCCTTGTGCGAAACTCCACCTGTACGAACTAGCACGAGGCACAAGATCTTCTCCGACATGACCACGGTCCACCCTAAAAGGCGTTTTGCATCTCGCGACCTCGAGAATATTTGTGTGATACAAACCGAACACTCCAACCTCCAAAATCCCAAAATCTGACTAAGGGCCTAGTAAGCGCTAGCCCTCTCTCTTATGCACTCGACGTGACCTTCCATTAGGAATTGGGTCCCAACTCCTAGATATTTTGGGACTTCTCCATTCGGAGAATCAACGAACAACTCTGCCTTCACTTCCAAGTCTCCGACTCCTGAAGATCCGATTTACACTAGATCTACAGTTTAGATCCTCCGCTAATCGACGTCCTTGATTAAATAAGTGATTTACCTTTCGCGACTTTGGGAAAGTCTTCGCTTATATTTTCCCGATATCCGAAACCCTGAAACTCTTGGGTGCCATATCAACAACTCAAACTCCCCATGATCTGACGACCTATATCTAGTCGCAAGTTCGGGCCTCGCGAGTTTTCTCCTCTGCTCCTCGTAAATCTCCCGATGTCCAATTTCACGAACACCCTGGATCTGCTGCGACCTATCACCTACGACCATGGACGGTTCTGATCGTTTAAGAGCTTCAGGAATTTGACGAGTCTACTCTTCTGCACACACAAGGATTAATCCCCGTGCACTTCCTTCGGATCCAATGGATGTTGGTCCATACACTTCTAGATCCAATGGCTCATATCTGTTTCTCTTGCACACTCGCCTATGTTCCTGGACGTAAGGTTCAATGACCTAGATTTCCTCCTCAACATTTGATCTAATGGATTCCAACACTCCTCCTCCCAAGCTTTCAATTCCTTCCTGACTTGGAATATTTCCAATCGTTCGAAGGCCTCAACCTTCGTTCTATCTCCTGTGAACCCTGTGGTTTTGGTTCTCGCCTGCATTATGGAAACTCTATCCTTTCTGAGATTTGGCAATGAAACTTGACTTCAGACCTAGTACATTTCTTGTGCTCTGCACGCAACTTCATGCTATTCCTCCTGAGTTTTCCTTACTCTGAAACCTCGAAGGGTTTCTTAATCTTTGCAACTCCTTGCAATATCCTTGCACGCTATTGTGCTATCCTTCCTGAGCTTTATCTGAGGCCTGGACTTTGAAGAGTCTCGACCTACTGTTCCTTTCTGTTGGGACTCTATGCACAAAAGGAATTATTCCTTCTGAGTTTTTCTTGCTTGAATCTCTAAGGGACTCGGCCCTTGTCTTTCCCTTTGAAGGGGAATTTGGTGCTCTCCTGGAAAAATTCTTCTCAAGCACACCTTGTTGAGTTTACATAGTATTCAACAACTTTGTAAGTGTATTCATACGACACTTCCCTTATCTCTGAACTCGAAATAGAGTTCTTCTTGTGCACTGTTTTCACTCACTCGATGCCCTCCTGGCAGAGCTTCACAAAATCCTCAATGATTCTGTTTTCTCTCTGTGCCCTCCTCTACACAGTCTCACCTCCAAGGTGTTAAGTAACCTTGAGTCTTCTCCCTTGAGTTTATGATTCCTCTGGTGCACCCTCCTGACACGTTCTTTCCTGAAATTCCACAAAACTCAGATGTGCACTCTTTGCACTGGCTCATAGAGCCTTCAATACTCTGTCATGAAACCCCTTTCATTAAGCCACAAATAACCCATACTAAAATCAAAGAACTCTCAGACAAATAATTTTGTCTATCCTTGCATATGGAACCTATCACATACATCTACAACATAAAATAACACACATATGACATTCATTCATAACCACATAAACACACAAAGAATCTCATGCAGGAAAATCTTCTCTTTGTATTAATATGAATGTTCGGTTACAATATGGGTAAGCTCAGACTGCAACATAGTATCTTTTCTCTCCTTCTTCTCTTATTCCCTCAAAAACTTAAAAAAAAATCTAGATACAAAGATATTTTTTACAAAAGAGGGGCTCCTCAAGCTCTTCCCTCCAAGCTGCCTACTCTCATTAATTACAATGAATTACGGTCAATGGTTGTCTAGTCCGGATTGGATCTAGATCTTATCAGCATGTCAACCATTAAAGGAAACTCTATCTATAGCCTGTACAAGGGCAACAATTTGGCTCTTCCATCCTTACAAGCATTTGATTACATTTTGAATTTTGAAAATGAGAGGGCTGGAGCTTCTCCCTTCATTGAATGTGCGCTGAATGTGTTGTCTAGCTGACATGTTGCTAGGTTGGAGCGATGCTCCTGCATCATGTAAGATGAAAATTTTAGGGTCGAGAAATTTAACAACCAAAAATAATTGTTATGGAATATGTAGATGAAAGATTATTTATATCAGAAGGATTTATTCCTACCATTGGGCATAATAGAAAAGAAGCTGACGAATATGAAGGATGAAGAATGGGAGGTTCTCGACAGAAAGGAACTAGGAATGATATGGCTGAGCCTGACAACATCAGTGGCTTTCAATATTTCAAAAGAAAAGACAATGGAGGAATTGATATTTTCATTGGCTAAACTGTATGAAAAACCCTCAAAGTCCAATAAGGTATTTATAATGAAGCGATTATTTAATATGAAGATATCAGGAGGTGGGTCTATTGCAAATCATTTAAATGAATTTAATACAATTACTAATCAACTAAGTTATGTAAAAGTGGACTTTGATGATGAGGTCAGGGCTCTTATTATCTTGTGCTCATTTCCAGAAAGATGGAACAGCTTGGTCATGGCTGTAAGTAACTATATCTATGGTTCAAACACTCTAAAATTTGATGATGTTGTTGGTTTTATCCTTAGCGAGGAAATGCGATGGAAAATCACATGTGAGACATCAACTAATGCGTTAAACATGGAGAACATGGGAAGAAAAAAGGATAGAGGAAAGGGCTAAGGGAACTGCGGGAATTATAGGAAGGGAATATCTAAATCCAGTCTGGAAAAAATAGAGTGGTGGAATTGTGGGAAGAAAGGACATATGAAGAAAGACTACAGAGCTCCAAAGAAACAAAGAGATGGACAACAGGAGAAAAATCAAGAAGCAAATGTAACAGGTGATGTGTTACAAGATGCTTTGATTCTTTCTGTAGATAATATTTCAGAGTCTTGGGTAGTAGATTCAAGGGCTTCATTTCATGCCACATCCCATAGGAAACATTTTTTGGATTATGTTCAAGGTGATTTTGGAAAAGTTCATTTCGGTGATGATTCACCATGAAAAATTGTTGGAATGGCTAAGATACAAGTAAAGAAAAAGAATGGAAACCAATGTTTTTTGAAAGAGGTAAGACATGTTCCATATCTAAGGAAAAATATAATTTCAACAGGGTAGTTGGCAAGTGAAGGCTATATATCTATATTTACAGATACGACGTGGAAGGTCACCAAAGGATCACTGGTGATTGTTATCACCATATAAATTTCAAGAAATTTATAGGTGATTTGGTAGCGTTGAAGGTTTTTTCTCTTTTGTTAGTGCTGAAGATTTTTTATTCATTTGGTAGAAGCAATTTTTTCGATGGGTAAAAATATGGAAAATGGGCTAAAGTTTTATAATTTGAGGCAAAATTTTATTATTGTGGGTAAATAAAAAAATTTGGTTTTTATAATCAATTTTTGGTTTTAGGGCCAAAATTGGCTCCTCAACCTTTATGCAGGGTGTTCTGTCTTGTTTATCAAAATTATTGGCACAAGGGGCCAATCTCCAAGTTCTCGAGCCATGCACTTGCAGTCATCAACAAYAACACATCTTATTTACCAAAGCAAYAACATACAAGCCAATGCCCTAGCACACAATCACCAAGCTCCAATGCTCCAGCTCCAGCGCACTACACCTACATCAAAACAGTTGGAAGAGCATACGCAACACCACATTCAAGTCAAAACCCAACGCACAAGCACCAAACCAAGMCACGAGGMGCACRAGACCAAGTCCCATACACTACACCTCCATATGTATCGATCGCAGAACTGGATGGCCCTTATCTGCAAGAAATGGCGTGAAATGGAAAGGGTGACTYGCGAGTGTCTATGCATACGAGACATTTTCGAGAGTGAACAACATAGTGATCTATGGGCTATATCAGCAGCATGCAGAAACCTGGAGGAGTTATTTGATGTTTGTGTTTTCAGTCCAAGATACATGGATCGTGTTGGGATGAGGCTCTTGTTACACTTGCCATAAACTATTCCAATATCTGAACTCTTCATTTGATCGATGCCACTGCATTTAGATCTCTCAGAGGTGATCCAGATGATAAAATTCTTAGGAGAAGATGCCAATATTACCCACCAAAGGTTTGAATTACATGTTCAGAAGTTTGCCTTTTTTAGAGGATCTAGTGCTCGATGACTGTCAGAATGTTCCAGACTCAAGCTTGACTTTGGAATTCTTAGGTTCCCAATGCAAGAACCCAAGGTCGTTGAAGTTGGGTCAGTTTCATAACATATTGCAGCTGACTGCAGTCATTTGGGTAAATTAGAGTTACAAGGATGTAGACACATCACTGAGGCGGTTATAAAATTTTGTACCAGACGACTAACAAAAAAACTCTAATAGAGGTTGGGGTTTCATGTTGTAAATATCTCAATGTTGTTGCCACTTTAAGAGCCATTAAACCAATTGGCGAGAATGTGATAAAGATGCATTGCATTTGGGATAAGTCCATTATTGAGCACAAAATTACTACTTCTATTCATAGGTCTAATCCAGTTGGATATTCTGTTATTTCCACAAGGGAAATGACTAGCAATGGAATGGGAAAAAGCCAATTAACTTCTACTGGAGATTCCACCATCAACATATGGGACCAGGATTGAAAATAGGCATGGGGGCCATCCTTGCAATTGGCTCCTCCTCAATTTTTCCTTGACCTTAACTGCGCAAATTTGGATTTGAGTTCAAGCTCTTTGAATGTACCGATGACAAATTGGAGCCTATATCTTAACCTTGAAGAAAGTTCAAGATCAAATATTTTAGAGAGAGGCTCTTTCCAATAGAAATCGACCTACATTCTAATGGTCATGGCTCACAATAGTTGGTCACACAGACAAGCCATGGTGGAAGCTGTTATAGTGTCCACCCTATTAGAACTTACTCTGTTTGGTATTACTCTCGCTCAAAAGAGAGCGTCCAGAATCCTTGAGTGCATAAGAGAAAAATTGTAAGACGTTTGGTCCAATAGATTTTGCAACATAATAGGCAGCAAATCATCAAGCATGCAAAAAGGAATTCAATCACAAATTTGGTGGAGCAGTTTCAGATTACAAGGAAACACAAGGACATGTGGAAACATAATTATTCAAACCCCATGCTTTCAGGCATCTCTTAACAGTTCATATATAAGATCATAGGAGCTGGAAACTATGCCCTCATTTTTTGGTAGCTCGAATCTATTCAATACAGGTGGCAAATTAAGGATATTTTCCTATAGATCTAAACATTCGAGATACTTGGAAACTTGAGGGAATTTGTGCCAAATTCAAAAGCAACTCGAACTCATCAAATTGTAGATTATTCGCAATGGCCACAGATAGAAATTAGAATGGTGACAAAGCATCTAAAGGTTGAATTCTTGGAGCAATTTTAGGATTTCAACAGCAGAATAGGGACACAGATGGAATCCATGGAACAACGTAGGTCAATATTAAAGGCATAATTGGCAGTGTATACGGGCAGATGGTAGTCAAATGAACATGTGGCATCATCAAATCTAAATCAAATCATTTGGCAGATTCGGTATTCTAAGTGGATAACTTTCAATTGGAAAAGCATTTGGCAAGAGAAGATCTTTTGGGTCAAAAACTTATCTTTAGAAAATCCGATGAGAAAATTTAGGATTTGTTGGCAGTCAAATGCTGATTTGTTGACAACAAAGAAAGAGATCTATCCACATTAACTTTAAACAAATTCGATACCTATTTCAACTACTTTAATTTTAGTTTGTTTTAGAATTGATTTTTTCCAGCAAACATTTGAGGGCATTAATTTACTATTTAAGAAATGCTTTGTAATAGATAGGTGGTTGGAACATGTTGAAGGGATACTTTCCCAATTATTGTAATGATCTCATAGAGCCTTTATTCTTTCAAATCTGCAGGGGTACAAGATCATAGTGTTTTAGGATTCATGTGCCATGGCTATTGGTGAAGTGCTTCTCCTATAAATTGTTTCTCTGTTTTCATATGTTTTTCTTTTATTTATTATCTTGCAGAATTTTAAGAACATTATTTGTTGAAAGATACACTCTGATTCTGGTTGGAGATAATATCGATGTTTTCTTCTGATATTTAATGGCAAAATTCTTCATTGCTCTGTTGCTAAATTGATCTTTTCTCTTTTCTTCTATCTCACTTCATTTAAATTTACCGAATCCAGTAGTATGTCTACCTTTCCCTGTTTCATTTGAGATTGATACTTCTACAAATTGATCACCTAGGCCTCTTTGACTCCATTGCCCAGTGGTTTTCCCGTGTTGTCCCAACCCAACCATTTAAAAACCAAAAAATTTGATCCCTCATAACTAGCCTAATATCCTATTCCAAACCAAGTTAAAAGACACAGAGAGAGCCCTCTCCAGGTCTTGGAGGGCTAGATACAAGATTCCAAGTGGTTGAAACAGTTACCTCCGTCAATTTCTTCTTCAGCTGAGAAATTACAGAGTGATAACAGTGATAACAAAAGGAGAGAAGGTAGGTACATTGTATTTATGTAATGGTAATATTGATTCTTCTATCTCTTAAGCTTCTACATAAGTGGATACAACACTTTGGCAATATAGGATTGGACACATGAGTGAGAAGGGGATGCATATACTTCACAAAAAGATTTTGTTTCCAGATCTTAAACAAATTGATTTGGATTTTTGTGAGCATTTTGTTTATGGAAAACAAAAGAGAGTCATATTTCTTAGAGTTGGAAAAAAAAGAAGAGTTAAAGGTTACAGCTTGTGCATATAGATGTATGGGGACCAAATCATGTATCATCTCTTGGTGGATCTTGTTATTATGTTACTTTTATTGATGATGCAACTAAAAAAACTTGGGTTTATTGCATTTGAAACAAATATGATGTTTTGACACTTTTAAGAAATGGAAAGCTTTGGTTGAGAATGAGATAGGAAAAAGGTTGAAGTGTCTTAGATGAGACAATGGAGGTGAATATTGTATCAAGGAATTTGATGGTTACTATTCATACCATGGGATTGGTAGAGAGAAGATAGGTCCAGGAACACCACAAGAAAATGGTGAGTCAGAAAAGGATGAACATGATAATCATGGAGTGTGTAAGGAGTAT
The DNA here is from genome assembly GCA_010110895.2 of Picea sitchensis. Lineage (NCBI taxonomy): Eukaryota > Viridiplantae > Streptophyta > Pinopsida > Pinales > Pinaceae > Picea > Picea sitchensis. Next base: position 9,881 of record SNQJ01S0081278.1, read on the forward strand.
GAGATTGCATGCAGGGTTTCCCTTACATTTTTGGGAAGATGTTATAGATACTGTTATTTACTTGATAAATAGAGGACCTTCAACTTATTTGGATGGTGGCATTCCAGAGGAGGCATGGACAAGTAAAAAGGTAAACTATTCTTTTTTGAATACTTTTAGTTGTGAAGCATTTGTCCATATTGATAAAGAAAATAGAGTAAAGCTTGAGGAAAAATCCAAGAAGTGTAGCTTTATTGGATATGGTGTTAATGATTTTGGTTATCGCTTATGGGATTATGAAAATCACAAAATCATTAGGAGTATAGATGTCATATTCAATGAGAAGGTTGTGTACAGAGATCAGTTGCAGGGAAAGAAACAAAGAAAAGAAAAACTATAATACATAGTTCTTGATGAGATCACTGAAAAATAAATTCCAAAGGTACCATAAAATCAAAATGTACAACAACAGGAGAAACATGCGCCTCAAATTCCTTCAAGTGTTTTTAGAATATCTACCAGGTTAAGGAGACCCCCATGAATGATACTCTCCTTCATTGTATTATTTATTGTTGAATGATTCTGGTGAACCAAAATATTATGAAGAGGCAATCCAGGTAGACACTAAAAAGAAGTGGGAGCAAGGTATGAAAGAGGAAATGGATTCCTTGGTAAATAACTAGACTTGGGACTTGGTTTAGTTGCCTGTAGGAAAACGAGCATTGCAGAATAAACGGGTTTACAGGTTGAAGGAAGAAGATGGAGGAAAAAGAAAGTACAAGGATAAACTTGTTGTAAAGGGGTTTTCACAAAAGAAAGGTATATATTTTGATGAAACATTTTCTCCTAATGTTAAGACGAATTCAATTAGGAATATTTTAAGTCTTGTGGTAGTAGAATTTTTTTATATTGAACATTTAGATGTAAAAACAATGTTTCTCCATGGGGATTTAGTGGAAGAGATTTAGATGTAGAAACCACATGAATATGAGGCCAAAGGAAAGAAAAATTTGGTATGCAGGTTGAAGAAGAGCTTGTATGGCCTAAATCAAGCTCCAAGGCAGTGGTATTTGAATTTTGACAGTTTATGATAGAGCAAGGTTATAGTATATGTCATTTTGATCACTGTGTTTCATTTAAAAGGATAGAAAATGGTAGCTATATTATCTTAATATTGTATGTAGTTGACATGCTTGTTGCAAGGTCTAATATGCAGGATATAAATGTGCTCAAGAATAAATTAGCTAATTCATTTGCGATGAAGGATTTGGGTGCTGCAAATAAAATCCTTGGTATGAGAATAACAAGAGACAAGAAAAATCGCAAATTGACATTGTCTCAGGGTGAGTACATAGAGGAGGTTTTGGAGAGGTTTATAATACAGAATGAAAAACTAGTTAGTACACCTTTGGCCAACCATTTCAAATTAACTAAGGAAATGTGTCCCAAGACACATGAGGAGATATAATACATGTTTATGGTCCCTTATTCATCAACAATTTGAAACTTGATGTATGTGATAGTTTGCACACGACCAGATATTGCACATGCAGTGGGAGTTGTGAGAAGGTATATGAACAATCCAGGGAAATAACATTGGGAGGCAGTAAAGTGGATTCTCAGGTATTTGAGAGGTACTGCTACTCATGCATTATGTTTTGGAGGTTCAGACACTATTCTATAGGGATATGTTGATTCATATATGGAAGGTGATAAATATAGAAGGAGGAGAACCACAATGTATGTTTTTACTGTAGGTGGAACAATAGTAAGTTGGATTTCAAAACTGAAAAAAGGTTGTTTCACTTTCAACAATGGAAGTAGAGTATTTTTATGCTATAGAGGCTAGTAAAGACACTATTTGGTTACATAGGTTTATGGAGGAATTGGGAAAGAAACAAGAGAATATCAGTTTGTACTGTGACAACGAGAGTACCATTCATCTTGCAAAGAACTAAACCTTCCATTTGAATACTAAGCATATACAACTCAGGTACTATTTCATATGATACATATTGGAAGATGGACATTTGATGTTGGAAAAGATACATACTAGCCAGAATTCTACATAGATGTTAACAAAGGGAGTAACCAGGGAGAAACTGAGTTCCTACTCAGTTTCAGTTAGTCTTCAAGCATGAAGGTGAAGATGAGAAATGTTCCAAGTCCAAGGTGGAGTATAGTCCAACAGGTACAACAACAATGGAATTGTTGTGATTAGTCTCCAAGTGGGAGATTGTTGGTTGTGGAGCCTAATTATCTTATTGATTCACAGGTTTGTTTCATCCATGCGTGGACCCC
>SNQJ01S0081278.1:14616-57477 GCA_010110895.2 Picea sitchensis
AAAGACTCATCTTACCTTCACTAGTATGATTTTGAGAAACATTCTCTTCAATCGACTATGAGGTTGGTACAAAAGGTGTGCTCATAGGCTGCATAGGAGTCAAGACTAGATGGGTGATGGTGTTGAAGAAACTAATGGATAAGGGGGGTTGAGATACCAAAACATGATACCCAAAGTGAGCCTTGGAATATTCAACATCGTCATAGTAAGGGTTCCAACTATACATAGAGGAGAAAATAGAAATGAAATCTACACGACAGGTGAACCAATGCATGGATTTCCCGCCATTGGAAAAGTATCAATATTATTATTTGATTAAGAATATGATTCTCCAGATGTAATGGTACACATATAATATGTTCCTTTATGGGGAACATTTTCTAGTGGTCTAGAGTATGTATTGAGCAAAGAATGATCTTTGGACACACATGGGTGAGCTTAAGAAAAAAATCATGGATATGATTCTTTCAAGAGTTGGAAAGACATTGTCAAGATTGGATGTTGACTTAGGATCATGATAGGTAATATAATTAAGAGTCACAATATTTATTTGATGGGTAAAAGTCACGAGACAAAAAATTATGGAGGCTACATCTTTCATGGAATACACATATAACTACGTCGTAACAAAATTTTGTATTCAAGTTGGGTATCTCTGACCTCAATGCCAAACAAGATTATATTACTAGCAAGTTTGATGAGAACATTTTGCAAAAGTCCTTATTGTTAGAAAGTATAAAAATCATACACATGAAGGGTCATGAGTGATGGGATAAAATCTATATAGCCTAAAATTTTCCAAACATAGGTGGACATGATACACGTGGAAGAACCCTCATCAATAATATAATATGGATAATAATGTTCTTAATGGTTACCAACACCTAAAACACAACTAAATAAGGAAGATGTGCTTCTACCTAATATAATTCAAAGGTGATCAACCTAGTGTTATCCAGATCAATTGAGCAAGGAATTCCATTACAAAGGATGGTTTTGAAGTACCTAAGGGGTAGAGATGGTAGTAGGAGACCATGCCAAATCATCCATGTCACTATAATTATGAGAAACATTTTAATGAGGGTTATGAGTTAGTACAAGGAAAAGGCACCTTTGGTACTTAGGGAGTAGGGTCAAAATTTGGTCGTGGAATTTGCAAGGGACCGCTATTTGGGGGTGGTTCATTTTCCTTGTCAGAAGGTGTGAGTTTAGGTGGAATACCATATTGATTTCTCCAATAATTAAGGTTAAAATTCAAATAATTCATGTATATATTATGTAGTTAATGACATCTCATAGGATTAGATGTAGATGGTCAACTAAGGGGAGGCCATCAACTCTCTTGTGACTAGCCCTTGTGGTGGAAAGGGATTTTGCAACACCATAGGTTGGGAAATAGGAGGATGGGAAGCTTGAGTACATGTTTTACCTTGAGTAGCATTGGTATACCTTCCATGAGCTACTTCTTCCAACAAATTATGTATCTTAGGTAAAAGAGGACAGTGATGAGGGTAATTTCCATACACCCTACAAGGTGATAAAGGGTGTTTTTTCCTAAGTTGGGGATCCTTTCTTGTCTTGGGAGGATAGAAAGTATCCTAATTTTTTTTTGTGAGATCAAGAGTTCCCCAAGAATTAGTTGTCACATTAATAGTATTTCCCCCGTCCCCTTGATTCTGATTGTTCACCTTGTTCTTCCCCTTATTTTTCTTCTTATTGTTTTGTACATTAGGAGGATTGTGCACATTTTGTTGGGAATAGGATTGAACCTATTGGGAAGGAAGTTGTTGAACTTGATTTGGTTGAGGTTGAGGCATCTAAACCTATGGTTTTGAGGGTGTTGAAGGTGTACCATGAAATCAATAATAAGTTTTATGGGTCAAAGGAGCCACATAGGATGATGATGCACTACTACATGTGGTACCACTGCAAGAAGGGACATATGATTGAGGTTGTGTATGAGGAATTGAGTACAAAGTGCTAGCTCCATCATGTGACAATGGACATGAATGATCACATGGGTTGTAGGGAATATGAGGTTTCCCATACAAAGGTAGGCCAAATGTGTGATGCTTATCACCATAACGGTTCCCATACATGCTATTAATGGTAGAGAAATTCATCTATGCATAAGGATAGGAGGTGGAAATGAAAAAACCTATAAAACCATATACGACATGGGATGACCCCAATTGATCTTGTCCAGTGGAATCGACCCAAGGGGAATTAGGAAGTATGGTGTATAAATAACTCTATTGATCATATGTAAGTTATACTTGTCGAGCCTTAAAAATATCTTCTTTCTCAATTTGGGTAATAATTAATGCAACATCATTAACTATGATAGGGAGGAGTGATTTCAGGAACCAATCACGAAAAATGGAATCATCTAGCTTAAAATTACATAAGCTCCATATTTTGATCCATTCATGGATATGATCTGTGATTTGGGTGGTGGTAGATTGATGGAATGAAGTAAGGAATTCAAGTCCTTCATCACATATAATGGGTAATTAAAGAAGGTAAGAAACATTGTCACTCATGATGCAAATTTGATATGATTCCTAGAGGTTTGGTCAATATAAATTTCACAACTACTTTTATGAAGGTGAATTGATATAAATGTAAACTTATTGAGTCATCAATGATACTATTTGAGGAACACCTTAAGTGAAAGGACATAATATTATTGGCATTCCATTTAAGTTTTTGGATATTTGAAGGGAGATTCGTAGGCATATGATGCCAATAAATATTATTTTGGATGGGATCATTTGTTTGGTTAGTCAAATTTGAGAGGTTAAGATTATCCATGTGTTGGGTATTGGGTTTATAATTCAGATTGGAATTCACATTATCGGTGTTGTTACCGTTATTAAGATTATTCACAACCATATTGGAGGCTGGATTAATCAATGGGGTGAACACACTAGAACTGATGAGGATAGAGTATGCATGGATGTAATTGACTTCAAAGAGTTCAAATAGGATGAAATCAATGGAAAAAAAAGACATTGTGGAGTCCAACTGTGTTTTATCCTTACACTTGAGTAGGAGAAATGACATGACCGAGAATACTGAGTGAAGGAAAAATTCCCTAGAGACTATGAGAATTCCTAAGGGAGATTAGAGGTACCATCTTGACTAGGTGACACCATTCCCCTGAAAAAAAATGATGGATACTAAGGGTAGTGAAGAGAAACTAAATAATTAATTTAATAGAACTAATGAATAAACCAAAAATACATGGATAGGTAGTGTGATGAGTGGTTGTAATGTGTTCCAATAAAGTAAATTCCTAAAACAATATTTTTCTCCTTAGAAAATCAAGGGACTCACTAACCTAAGAGGTACTAATGCTAAAATAATGTAATAATAACATAATATCCACCATGAGAAAGTGAGTGAATATCTAAACAAGGGCCTTCAATACACTCAAATTGATGGGAGATGAGGTCCACCAAAAGAGTGAGTGAAGGTTTGAAAGAGATAGTTATAATGAAGGGAACTATGGGAAACTCCTAAGGACCAAAAACTATTTGCCTTACTTTCCATCCCACCTCCAAGAACCACCTAGGTGGAAGCTAATGAATAACCACTAAGCTACCTATTCATGAATATGTACAATATGTTACCTCTCCTTTAACTGAAAACAATGGTTGGGGGATCTTCCATATGAAAGATAAAGGTGTCTTAATCAAACTTCTAGTACCAACCTTGGAATTATCCACTCTTAGAGAGAATTCACGTTGTCAAATGCGGTTTGAACTGTATTTGATAGAAATGATTTTCAAGTTCCCTAAAGGTCAACATATAAGTCTCAAATGTAATGGTTGTGGTGAATTATTTGGATTCTTAACCCCACAACCCTAGCCTAAGTAAAATATTATTGTGGTCCCTTAGTGGGAAATTTTAGTTGGTTGAAGTTAATTTAATGATTTTAAGGTTGAAATTAGCAAGATAGGTTGAGTATTTTAATTAATGTGTGACTTGTGTGCATGTGAGGTGTGTACAATAAGAAAAGGTTGTTGAAAAGGAACTAGAAGAAATGTTGAAAATAAAACTCACAATAATGGAAAAGTAAATATGACAAGTACGAAAGATAGAAAACTCGTTTTCTTCGATCAAATGTAATCTTTCCTAATCCTATTAACGAAAGTCTTAAAAACCAATAAATCAAAGTTCCTAATACAAACTAGATAGGGATTATTGCAATCAAGAATGAAAGTGCAAATATAGGAAAATAAAGTCAATTTTATAAGTAATAGAAACCTAGGGAGTTCTTTTCTTTACCAAATATTTTTTCCTAAAATAAAGCACTTAAATTCCAACAATTAAACTAGGCATATAATGCAGAAAAATGCAAGGAGAAAACTAGTTAAAGCATACCTAAGTTTTTCAAAGAAAATGTCTAAAACTCAACATGTAAATAGTTGATTCCTTATCGAATTTTAATGCAATTTTAAGAAAATCAAAAGCAAAGAAACAACCAAATAACTATTTTGGAATAAATGTTGAAACAAGAACATGTCTAGTGACCCAAATAGAAGCCCTAAAGGTAGTAAATAATAAAGGAACACAACTTCTTTATTCACCTACAATGTTCTAAGGGAAAACTAAAAAAATGACAACAAAATTTGAAAATAGGCCTAGGGGGAATGAGTACACAAACTATAAAATTTTAGAATAGAAGCCGAGAAGGAAAAAATTCAAAAATTGAATCATATTGTAGAAAAGGCCCAAAACATGTGTAGGGATAATATTTCACAAATAAATCACACAAAAATAGTTTTCTAAAGTAAAATCACATTGTGAACAAAAAATAAAAATGTTGAAAATGTCTATGGCTAAAGAGAAAAAATAGGGTTTCCCACCTAGGTCACCTAAATAAACTAAGGCTAAAATAGGAAAAGAAAAAAGAAAAAACAAGGAAAATTAAACTACCAAAGGCCCATGAAGCTCACACACAACTAGGGAAGGAGACAAGGGTCAACTTCCCCAGTGGAGCCTCAATTTAGATTGAGAATTACCCACTTTATTTTTTGTATTATGTTACTAGGGTGTACCAAAATAACCTACTTGTAAGTTGTGCAATCTAAGAAATAGATGAAAGACAAAACAAGAAAATGAAAACACTCAACAAAACTATTTCATAATTTATCCTATGTAATGAACAAGATAAAAGAAAAGGACAAGCATCTAAGATATAAGACAAAATAAAGAATAAAAAATAATTTATAATGCTAATGGAAATAGGACTTACAAACAACACCTTAATAATGGCTTGTTGTATAAAATTGAGCTCTAAAGCCACTTTGAGGGAACAGTCATTTTCCTTCTCGTGTGCTCCAACTCTAGGTTGGTGGTAGAAATGAAATGCAAAAAACATAAAGAAATGAAGGACATGGTGCAATATATCTCTAGTGGAATTTTGGTAGCATAACATTCCTATGGATTTTCGACGCAATGAGTGACCTTAATGGATTTATTTATAGGTGAAATGATGGACCTTACTTTAAAGCTAGTTTCAATGTGAATTATCCCAGTGCATTAATGAAGTAATGTGATAAGGATGATTAACGAAGAATAGATCAAAACCTATAATTAGTAATAATGTCTTGATAAGGTCCACACTTTCCCACCGTGTCATTTTTTAGAGGCATACATATATTAATGGGATGTAAAAATATTGGTGTTCTACTTTAGGCTGATAACATAGTTTTTTAGAGATTTATTGCAGACATGGGACATGGAAAATGAGTTGAAAAATGCACTATGACAATTTGGTCAACTTTGGGGTTGGCCTTTGATCATTATGACAAGAATGACATCACACGATGATGGAAATGAGGGATAAAGATGCCAAAGTGATGTTTTTGGTTGAGAGTGATCATGGCAAAGCATGTGAGAAAAATTATTCTGATAACACTTTCTCTTTCGTATCTAAGGAATTAATTATTCTTTAAGTGTTTCATTATCATCATCATCATTATTATGTATCTTCAAATGAAAATATTTCTTTGAATTATTAATGAAGTAGGCCTAATTATTACCATGTACCATGTATTATTAATAAATAGATATTATTAAGATTCTATATGTGGGTTCATCATATTTAAATAAGAACAACACTATTGATGTAGACTTCTCATACCCTTTTAGTATATTAGCAATTTGGGGAATCATAGGAATAAGGAGTCCGAGATACTGGTTGAAGATTTAAGGAGACCCATTGTGTTTAAGAATAAACTTCCATTAATTTCATAACCTATTGTTCATATATAAGTTGATGGGTTATATATATATATAAAAAGGTGATTTGGTTATGTGATCGCCTACCTAGATGAGCCTAGGTGTAATTGACCCCATATTGATATTAACTGTGAATATTGCACCAATAACACAAATCCATTACTTGAGACTAATGGAATTTTCCTATCAACACTACAAGAAGATGGGGTATGGCCACATGTAGAGTGATAATATGGGGACTAGTTAGGGTCATGTCCTACTTAGTGACCATCTAATCCATGCAGATTTAGCATACAAATTTTATTCATTAAAGAGTCATGTGGATGAATTCCAATATTCATACATTTAGGGAATCAAAGGGACTTGGGACATGGCTATAAATATCACTACTCCTCATGGGAATTGTTTGACATCTAACGTAACCTCCATCTTGGACGTTCTTAGATTTTCCAAAGGACCTTTTTGTAGTTGTACAACTTCCCCAACTTTCTTATGAGCATGATTCATACACATACATCAATAATACACGTACCATTTCCATAGTTAAATAGGAACTTGGTGGTTTGATATGAGTTGATATTTTTCATTCTTTGATACTACTTGGATCTCTAATTGTCAGGTATTCATATATATTTAATGTGTAATTTATATGTAAAGTTCCTTTTGGTGGATGGCGGGGAACAATTTTCATTGCGGAAAAAATTGCTACCATACCATTTTTAATTATTGCAACTATATTATTTTTTGAAGGTTGTGTTTTTTCTCAAATACAAGAGAACACTTTACATGGTTTAAAATTAACTACAAATTACAATTCAATTGTGTATTCATAGGAGTTACAATGGAAAATATAATTTCATCAAAAGGGGATTATATTGGCCTCCTAATTAATGGTCAAGTTATTGGGATAGGAAAGGTTGAATCTACAGAAACCATGACTTATTATGGTGAATAAAGGGTTAATGTAGGCTATGTTACATTTTTTATAATTGATGTCACTCAACCACATTTGATTGTGGAATATGTTTATGAAAGGGACATACATCCATGGAAGATCATGGATTTGAGGCACAACATAGGTAAATCAATATCTCAAAGCATGTGGTGAGTGTTATTGATAGTATACTGAATGGTTTTTAGCAAATATTGTTAAGTGTTATTGATATTATATTGAGTGTTTTTTTTTTAGCAAACACCAAGTTTCTTTAATTTGGTGTACAGGTGCAAATGTTTCTTCTACATTTTCTATCGGAGACAAAGTAGCAATGTGGAGTGAAGGTGGGTGAGGGCTCCATATTCAATACAAATATTGGTCATAAGGTGCATGGAAGGATGGTAAAGAAAGGATGCATAGTGGTTAAAATTGAGAAGGTGTTAATGTAATGAACCCAGTGTTACGACTACAAGCGAAGCAAGGTGCAATTTTTTTTTTTAGTTTGTTTTAAGGAAGGAAGACAACAACGAACGATTAACTACACCCAGACGACGAACACAATGCCTGTAGATCAGGAAACAAACAACATCCACTTAAAATTAGCACATCGAACCACTGGGTGGAACATGCAGAAATCAAGGACAAAAAGACACGACTACTCGCCCAACACGAACACGATGACGCCTACAACCTAAGGGACAACATTCACAATCCTGATGCAATGACCTTGATGACCAATAACTAGAACCTCTATGGCGCGCCAAACCAAACACGTGAAGGAGTTCAACCAATGCACCAATCACAAACTTACAACGATCAACAACACTCACACGGAAGGCACAGACTCCAACCAAGTTGTCATTCGCCTCTATCCAATAGGGCACGCCATGACCCCCCCTCATCAGGACTCATGACGTCCCCATCTGATAGGTGTGAAGGTAACCCTGGTGCGACATGACCTATCTAGACAACAACCCAAGAGGGATCCTATGTGCTAGGAGACCCAACTGATTGTCAACATATGAGAAGACTATGCCTCAGACACCAGTCAGCAAGTCAACACGACGTAAGGGAAACCATTCTACTAAAACAATCAAACATCACAATAATCCTTGGCATGACCATTATTTTTCCAAGTACCCCAATTAAAAGACGTGATTATCCATCGTTGAAGTAATCTCTCGAGAAACTAGTTATTGCATTTCATGCAAACTGCTTCCCTTAAACAAGGTAAAAATAAGTTGACCTTAAACTGAAAACATGACATCCTATCCAAGGCGCTATGCTTAGGGCTTGAATCCATCTACAACACTCAGTTTACCCAAATGAAATGACCTTTAAAAATCAAACAAATTATCAATCAACACAACACTTGAAATGCAACATGTGTGTAAATAAACAACCCTAAAACGGTAACCAAGACCTTCAACACCGCGTGAAGGGCATATACACGTTGTATAGAGATAGTTAGTTAGTAAACTCCTAAATTCCAAAAAGGAAAAATTGATATGTTAATTAGTGTAATCTGTTCCCTTCTGTAGTTAATTAAAAAGTAAAAAGTAGGCAGTTGCATGTAGTTTTTTTTGTAAAAACCGAGAGGGAAATTCTAAAAACAAAGGTGAACCATTTAAAGTTTTTGTTTTAACCCTTCGCCTCCCAATCCTCTGTACGTTTAAATTGTTGCAAGTTTTTACCCAACATCCAGACTCGAACCTTAAAGGACTCAGAAACCCCGAATGCATCAAGAGTGTTATGTTGAAGAGGTACGTCCAGGCGTTTTTATGTCAAGGCGAAGTTACAACCAGTTGAAAGTTCACGGAGGTTTTAAAAAAAGGGTGGGATCGCTGTAGCATTACCAATCTTGCTGAGATGTAAAAATCGATAAGGATAAGAAGTGGTTTACTGGGGAAGAGCCCAATCTTTTGCTAACCACCATTGATGAAATGGGCAACAGTACGGGCGCAGTCAAATAAATGTTGGGTGAGCGCTACTGCCATCTAATAAGCATGATGGCTGGCATGTAAAAATAAATCTGATGTAAGTTGAACACCAATGCAATAAAACCGTCATAAAGAAACTCAATACAGTCGGTCTATTCCATTCCAAGACGCAGGCATATATCCAGGCGGTCTAATAAATGCCGACTGTAAAAACACAGGCTGTCACGTCGCATACAATCAATTCTAAATTGAGGACGCAGGCGTAAATAATAACCCTGTCACCCACGATTCTACTGCTATCCATTGTTGCACAAAGTTATATTAAATTCACTGTCTAATTAAAGTTAATAGGCAGGTGAACAATTACGAATCGCTAGCATAATTAAAGTTATAACAGTGGCACCGCCTAATACTGAGCGTAATAATAAAGAAAATCAACCCATATTCAGGAAACCTATCGCTGTGCATAACTTAGAGACGTGACCACTACACTGCATATCGCTTGGGAAAATACACTATCAAGTAAAAATATAAAGCAGAGGGAAGACACCTGTCAGGGGGTAAACCCTAGGTAAAAACAAATTAGCCATAAAACTTATGCTACTAAACACTACCAAGGATAGCAGGCTATATAATAAACACATCATAAAATTCGTTAGCTAAAATAATGTATTCTGACATCGCTGGTACATGATTACTGTCTAATTAATAATGTTGCCTTCTAATTCCTGTATTGTCCTTAAATGATTCGCTATACAATAAATCGTTGTAAACATACAACAGTACCATATCTCAAGAGCGCCATTCAAAATACAGCTATGCTAATAACTCTGCCATCAATATATCTGGATCCAAAATAGATATTTGTTATCTATCGTGGTAACTAATAGGGTAAATATAACTATAACCACTTTGCTATAATGTAACAATTCGGGAAACAAAGGTAACTAATTCGCTGTGAAACTTGTAAGTTCGCTGCCAACAGTAAACCCACTACAAAAATTAACAGTAATTGAAATCGCAGAGGAGATTCACAGTGAAGGTATTAAATCCCAGTGTTGAATTCGCCGGGCAAAAAGGAATAAAATTGCAGGTAAGTTGATAAATGTAAGGATATGAAATCGCAGTCAAAAGGGAAGATCACCGTCAATAAAAGTATGAAATAAAAAGGGGTAAACTCGCAGGGTAAATTCGCCAAGGAAAAGTAATAAATTGCAGAGGACAGTTCATAGGCCAGATGGAATAAAAACGGAGAGCAATCTAGCCATCGAATGTAATCATTGCATAAAAATCATGCTTGAATGTATTGAAAACGCAGAGTAGAAATTATGGACACACAGTTAAAAACGTAGACCAGATGTATGAAAGAAACCACACAGTAAATTCGCCAGGAAAAGTATCAAACACAGTCTTAAATTGCCAGGAGATGTATTGAATATGCAGAGATACTTCGCCAGGAAATGCATTAGAAGTAGAGATTGACGTAGAGGATCATAAGTGGTTCGTTGAGGGAAGGGATAAAAAATCGCGGCGGTAATCAATCGCAACAAGGCGCAAGCCATCAATCAGCCAAGAACATTCAACAGGGGTAGACGGCTGGCAGGAACATCCTTCGCTCATCATCCACACACAAAAAAACAAGGCGTTTAGATCCATAGGTCTATTAACACCAAAGTGACGACCGTAGATCAGGCTCTTGGCTGACTGCTCAGGTGAGGATTGATGAGCTAGGGATGAAAGGCAAAGACAAACCACAATCATCATAGATCAATAAACCATAGGGCGATCAAGACATGTTGGGAATCGAAGGCCGTGGGAATCAATTAACATCGAGCTAAAGACTATGGGGAGAATTTCAATCATCAACTAGCATTCTAAGACAATCACTTTCCTTACCCAATTAAACATGTAGAACTAAAAGCATAAATCACACTAACAATCTACCATGCAGAAATAAAGGAAGTGTACCATTGCCCAATCACCCCCTCTGAGTTGATGTCCTGCGCGCTTCATGCAACTCCCACTTGCTAATCGATGAGACTTCACCGGTACCTCCCAGCCAACGCTAGGGATACTCTTCTTCCCCCTTAGCCCCCTGAGTCACAAAGGGGCCACACACACTAACCAGAGAATCAGCTAGCTCCCAGCTTGTCTCGCAAGGCCGAGCTACCACTCCTCACTGAGCTGGGTATCCCAACTCCCACAAGCTAAGTCAGTCAAGGAGGAGATCCATCATCCTTCTCCTCCCTCCATTATATAGAGTTTCGAAGTCCCTTACTTTCCCAAAATCCCATTTAATTTAAAGTTTAATAATTTAATCCATAAAAATCCTCCCCGTACAAGTGTCACCCATCCCCTTCATTCCTCCATAAATTAATTTCATTAATTAATTAATTACCCCTATTTCTCTCACTCACCTAAAGGCACTCCTAGAATCGCTCCTAGGCATCCCCATATCCCCTTACAAGTTTTAATGACTTTCCCCCTTATTAATTTACTAGTTGAGTTTAAATTAGAAAGTTATTAAATGCTAGATACCTTACTAAGTTAGACTATCTGCTTTTTCCTTGTGTTTCCCCTTTCTTTTTATGTTTCCTTCTTTTTCCTAGTTTCCTAATTATTTTAGATTTCCCTCTTTCCCTTTTTTATTTAAACTCAAAAAGGCAAGTGCAGAAACTTACCCTTTTTCTTTTTAATGGATAAATTTTTAATTAAAATAATATAGTAAAACAATTATTTCCCCTTTTTAAATTTTATCCCAAAAGATTTTTTATAAATCAATTTAATTGCTTACCTCCTTCTTGCCACAAGATTAATGAAGATTATCATTATTGTTTATATATATATTTTAATAAATAGACAATTTTTTTATCACAAGTATAATTTAGACCTAGACTTTATTTTCCTAAGTTGGGTGACATTTTATTAGGGGAAAAGTTTTAAATCTTCCTTAACACGTTATTCGTCCTAAATCCATCTAGGTTTATCCAATTATTAAATAACAACGCGACGTGCCCTTCAGGACGCACTAGGTGCTCCAAGGGTGCCACTCGCCTCTTTATGTTTCTCTTGCGTGACGTGCCCTTCAGGACGCACTACGTGCTCCAAGGGTGCCACTCACCTCTTTCCATTTTTCTTGCGCGATGTTCCCTTTAGGGCGCACCACGTGCTCCAAGGGTGCCACTCGCCTCTTGATTGACTTGGTAGACATCAAAAACCCCTGGAGTCAATACTCCACCAGGTGATCTTGTGGGAGACTAAGGGCCTCTAAGGAATAAGGGCCCTTGCTTTTTGCGCGCCCCTTAGAATCATCATGAGCTACTGTCGCAGTCGACCCTCATGACATTGTGGGTATTCTGGAACTAGGTAATCGTTAACCTACAGTTCAAGCCACGACGGGAGTGCTAGTAGGTTGTGGCAGGGATGCTATCCACACCTCTCCCTCAACATCTCTGGTAGTCGTGCATGACCCCTTTACTCCACATGTGAGTCTGGTTGGAAAGATATCGCCAACCTGCATCATCAACGAATCATGTCAGAAATATATCCATATCATATCATCTAATCAAATGCACTAATATCACATATAAGAAAATCAAACCTCAATGGTTCACTCCCCGACTTGATCTGGAGTCCAAGGGGTTCCATCGATGCCTCTGCATCCTCGAGGTCCAAAATCCTAGACACTCAGAAAAATCGAGTCAATAGCACCTATCTATGTCAATGCAACATAATAACATGTCATGAATTCACAATGCCTCATAATGATAATCAAATGCCCAAAAGTATAATAATCTGGATCACTTGCGAGCAAGTGTCAAAGAATAAGTTTGTTCAGTGCGCGCAAGAGCGGGATGTTATAGTTAAAACACGATTCTCCTCTACCACATTCAACATGATTTGGGAATACACTAAGGGGTGCATTGGAATATTATGAGATTTGGACAAAATAAGATTTGGAACCTCATTGTCATGATCATCCCATAAATATTCCCCAATAAAGGGTTACATTCACATGTACAAGGGTTTCTCTTACACATGGATGCACAAGAAAAAAATGTGTATTGCAAAATGAATGATAGTTAATGCCCATGAGGATGACATAGTGGGCGGTGAAACACTAGGTGAAATGGACTTTGGTGTTTGTGTGGAAGAGATACATTGAAATTGTGAAAGATGTCGAATTGGGGATAAGTCTATACGATGTTTCGTTAGATGGCCAACAAACAAGTTAGTGGACAACAAAGGTGAGATGTTAAGGGTCAAGGAAAAGTTCAAGGAGCCACCCAAGGAAATGATGATATGGGATGTTATAGAGGACACAAGTACCTTAAACAAATGGTATGGGGACATTTATAATGAAAATGATCTAGAATCAAATGATATGCATGTAACAAGGCCATATAAAATGATTAAATGAGTTATGGATACAAAAATATTTGCAAAATGTCAAACAAAGATAAATGAAGAGAAATAAATCCGACTTTTGGTAGTGGATGAATGTTGTAAACAAGATTGTTTTCAACACGTGGATAGCAAGGTCATTACAGTTGATAAAAGGGGTATGAAACACATAAATAAAATGGTATTTGGGAATTTGTCTTGAATTCACTCATTTCAAACACATTCATGTCAAAATCCATGGCCATGGCCTATCTCTTATTGTTAGAAAACATGGTACACGATACATAAGATTCCTCAAAGAAACTTCTATAACTACCAACATTATTTCCAACATGGACACATCAAATCCATTCATGGTAACACCAACACATGCAAAGCACATGCACATACCTGACAACCATAGAAATATTGCACATAATTGTAATGGATAATTCATATTTTTCACCAAACCAAACATGTCAAGTTGAAGAAGATGAAAGGTCTACTCCTTTAAGATTGTTTCCTTCAATTTACACACATAGTTCTTTGTTAAATGCGATCAATTAGGATCTTCAAAAGCTCAATTGCCCATCAATATCACAACCATCAATGATCAAGATATGGAATACACATTTTCGAGATATGGCATTCTCAAATAATACCAACTTCAATATTAAATGTAGTGAATGTATCATGATGAAAGCACATGTGATGTTAGAAACTACAAAAGAATTGGAAGAAAGGGCACATAGTAGATTGAACAAACATAACAAGACTATTATGTGTGGAATATATTGCTACTATGCCCACAAAATTATGTCAGAGCAATTTCCAAAGGATTATTTGATAAGTATCCATGATAAAATGGACACAAGAAATACTTCAATCCCAAGAATACATGTCAAATCTAAATCTATTACAGGAACAAACTTGGGTTTGTCATTGACAGGAGTGTTAACACATGGGCATAAGACATTAGGTTTTTTTCATTTATCCCTACCATTTGTACGTATGGGATCACAATTTACCATTACATCCCTTGCAAAGTGCTTGAGGGACCTTGAAGACCCACACCTTGATATGTATGGTGATCTACTTTGTAAGAGTGAAAATTATAGAAACGCACTCTCAAATGCATTACTAGACACCTATATTTACTCAAAATGTAGAGTGTAGAAGGATGATTTTCTATCTCATGGAATATCAAAAAATATCAATGTTGATTTTAAAGCTCTTCCTCCACAATTGTTGTTACCATTGGACAATGCGATAAGTGATAATAAAAATCATTATCTTTTCATGTTCTATCACTTTTAATTGTGCTTGGTGTCTTTATCACTATTGAGGTTGGGTTCTTGCTTGTGGGACACACCCATGAAGACATAGATGAAACCTATGAAAGAATGTATTCCAAATTGAAAAGTAAATACATATATTCTTTACCTGAAATGATGGATACATATTGTGCAATTGAAGAAAAATGAGTGTTTCCACCCACACTTATTGACAAGGTGTATGACTTTAAAAGTTTACTTAATGGATACATAAATGAAGGAAAAAATTCACTAGTCTAACATATTAATGTCCAATACTTCCAATTTCTTGTACTAAGGTACAAAGAATCCATTAGAGATATTGAGTGGTCAGAACCAATTGATTTGTAGAATATAGATGAGGAAGGTCGACCTAAATTTCCCATAAAGAAGCCATCTTTCTTAGGTACCAAAGAGAATGCTGTCTATTTAAAAGAACTAAAGTAAGGAATATATTCAAACATAATAATATGGAAATACAATATTGTCAATGAGGATTCACCAATTGTTACATAGGAATGAAGAAATAAATTAGAGTATTGGGAAACAATTATTGATACATTAGACAAAATCTACAATTATGATACACTAGTGGAAGGAAGCGATTAATATTTTAACGATTTCTAGCCCAAGACAAGGAAAATTGTCGATGTTGACCATAATGCACTCCATGTAATCTCAATTATTATGGATGGGGATTTTGATAATGTGACATATGAACCAATATATGTTGGACCTGTTAGTTTCTAATTTTGATTTTGATGTAGTGAGACTCTCTAATCCTAAACCCTTCCTACCTACACTTCGTTGTCTACTTTCATTTGATTTTAATCCTTGTTTTCAACTTGTTATGTTTTGCATTTATTCTTTTTGGATAATTACTTTAAGTTTGGAGTTTTAAAACATAGTTTTAAATGATGTGTCACTTCATATCTCTATTTGAATTTCGTAAATTCAAATCTCTCCTAGTTATTTATAGCGCTACTGGAATAACATTATTCTCGTAGCACAAACATAATTATGCCTGAATATGCACCTGCCACCCAGATTATGTTATGATTACACAGATCATGGACTAAGAATTCGCATGTCTCCCATGATATCTCTCAAATAATTTTATGATTCAAACCGTTACACGATCGAATTGTCATGTACCTACAACTGATTCATTTCAAAACATTCAATTCCCAATGATCATTATCTAAACCCGCCACTTGTTATTCTGATTCTGTTGAATTATAAGCGCAGGTATTTTTCTCAGACGAACTGTTATATGTTAACAGTTGCAGGTTGTAAACTCAAATATGATCAGTGCCTGTTGTAGCATCATGTTCCATGGCACCTAAGAGAAGTGAGCAAGTGGTCAGATTGGAACCTGTGGGTGCCGAGCTTCTTGAGGTGTATCCGCAGATGGCGCATAGATTTAGAGATGTTGGATAGTTTGAATTCCTTACTACCTTCCAAGGTCACGATGAACAGGTCTCATTGGCGTTTGCACAGAACTTCGATGGTTTCGAAGTGGAGATCGGGAAGTTGCTAGTGTTGGTGACAGAACAAATAATTTCCAAGGCTTGCAGGTTGGTGGTTGGAGGAGAACGATGGTGGAAGAAGGAGAATGTAGTAATAGAGTCTGTCAATCAATTCTTACTTCCATACAAGAAACACCCAAACTAGAGAAAGGGAGTTCCTCACATATGGATTAGACTAGAATGGCACACTGCCCTGATCGTTATCCACAGGTATATCACCTGCGAAGGCAGATTCTCCCTGATTTATATCTATCACATTAGGTTATTAATGCATATAAATGGCGATTATCCTTTAAATATGCCTTACTTTCTCCTCAAAAGCTTGATAAAAATGTCAAAAAGAGTGCAATCACACCCCTCCAATGCAAAGAGTAGCTTGTTTCATTAGGTTTTAATTAAGACTCTAGTCATGTCTGCCCTGAGATAAGTACATAAACCATGGAGCTGGCTCATGCAATCCCTGAATCCTAACCCATAGTCCAACAAACAAAAGAAAGACAAAGGGAAAATGACTGTTACATAGGAGCCAAGTGTTCTAGTTGATGAAAACGTTGTTAAAGAAGAATTGCCTACCATCAAGGTAACAATGACCAAGATAGGTAAGAGACCTAAATTAGAAACAAAAAATGAAATGTTTCTTGAGGCAGATTTAAAAACAGAGGAAGACTCTGATGAAGATTATGATGTTACACTCTCAGCCAAGCATAAAGCTCCAGAAACTAGTAAGAGAGGTGTGGCAGTTAAGAGACAGAGGAAGGAAAATGCGCCCGTGTCTAAAAGATCTAGGAGGAATTCGACCAGAATTACCAACAAATATAGGTTGATATCTAAATCTATGTTCGATCCTTCAATCAAAAAGGAAGATGTCATAGTTATAGAAGATCATTTCGAGGATGATGAAACAAATGTCAAACAAAAGGCAAACAAACCCTCACTACATAAAAAACCAGTAGATAAAGGGAAGCAGATTATTCCACTCTCTACAGGACCTGTAACAAGAGCCACTACCAGATTTTCACGGGTCAGAGCATCTGTTGAAGGTACAAGTAAGGTGCCTGAAAGTACATAAAGCCATCTTGTAGGTTCAGACCTCATATCAGGCATACCTGGAGCCATGGATTCAGCTAGTTCAGATGAAGAGCACAGTTCGGGACTGGTTTCTAGGTACCAGATTAAATTAAGAGAGCCTAAGGCTGATATAAATCTGATATAAGGACCAACAGAGGTAAGCGACCTAAATTGGAAACAAAAAATGAAATGTTTCTTGAGGTAGATTTAAAAATAGAAGAAGACTCTGATGAAGATTATGATGTTACACTCTCAGCCAAGCATAAAGCTCCAGAAACTAGTAAGAGAGGTGTGGCAATTAAGAGACAGAGGAAGGAGAATGTGCTTGTGTCTAAAAGATCTAGGAGGAATTCGACCATAATTACCAACAAATACAAGTTGAGATCTAAATCTATGTTTGATCCTTCAATCAAAAAGGAAGATGTCATAGTTATAGAAGATCATTCCGAGGATGCTGAAACAAATTTCAAACAAAAGGAAAACAAACCCTCACTACATAAAAAAACCAGTAGATAAAGGGAAGCAGACTGTTCCACTCTCTACAAGACATGTAACAAGAGGCACTACCAGATTTTCATGGGCTAGAGCATCTGATGAAGGTACAAGTAAGGTCCCTGAAAGTACATAAATCCATCTTGTAGGTTTCAGACCTCATATTATACATACCTGGAGCCATGGATTCATCTATTTCAAATGAAGAACATAGTTCAGGACTGGTTTCTAGGTACCATATTAAATTAAAAGAGCCTAAGGCTGATATAAATTTGAATGAGCCTGCACCTGCAGATGAGTTCCCTGAATTTAAGGTCAAGGTCATAATTGACAAAGAAAAGATCAAAGAACTCCAAAAGGTGGTGAAACAACTGAAGAAAGAGAAAGCTCGTGTAGAACAATGGAGTGCCAGGAAGAAAAACAAGATCCAAGGCTTCAAGAAGAAGAAAAAAGAGCAAAAGGCATTGCTCAAAGAGATCAGAGAAATAAAATTCAAACTCTATTGGCATAATGTTGTACTCATCACAAAGCTCAAACATAAGACTACCAAAGCTACTACTGTTGTCATACCCTAAAGGCTATATGGATAATTTGGCACATTATCAAATTTTGATGTTTAACAATGAGCAAGGGAAAATCTACTTATTTTGGCTTATGAAAAGAAAAAATTTCAAAATACATAACCATATCAAACTAATTCCTTTTTTGTAGAATCAAATGTAATGCTCGCAAGATCATGCAATATTAAGTTGTTGAGAAATAATCTATTTTTGGAATGTAAATTCTCTTTTTGAGCAAACCTAGAAGATAGGATATGGAGTATGGTGAATAGTTTAAAAAGGCAGAGGAAAGACTCTGTTCAGGTCGAAAAATTGGAGATCCAGAGGACTTGTTTTGTGAAACTCCTTGTAAAGCCATTTATGTTCTATTTAACACTTAATAGAAAAGACATATGGATGGTTAGAAACTCTTTTCTACTCTATTTTTCTTTCTTCATGCTTGGATTCATTATTTAGATTACAATGCATTTGTTTCTTGATTGTTAATTAATACAATAAAGAATTTTCCATGGGAATTAATTTCAAGTTTTGATTTCAAGCTGATGTTCTTGTTTCTTTATGATATTCTGAGACAATAATTTATGTGAAGTTGACAAATTGAAGGCTTCATCCTCCTTTTTATTATTGGTTTAATCCATCTATGTGCCTACCTTTTACTCAGTCAATGGGATATACTATGTTATGATCTTGATTTTCATGTTATGTTATAACCTTGAGCTAGTTTTCAACCACCTTATTCAAAAAACCAAATTATAAAAACCTCCTAAACACTTTGCAATAAACCGATGATTCCCTAGCTTGCCCTCTCACAGTCAAGTGCAACTTTAGGGACTAACATATTTTGACGTCGTTATCGAGGATGAAGAAACGAAGATATTTTCCCTGGGAAAACGACAAGATTAGATTCAAATCTTGATGGTGAACAAGATTTTGGACATTATTTAAGACTGTATTTATTCACCTGGCGACTCCTCTGTGGTAATTCTGGCTCATAAAAGAGAAGGTAAAGGACTTAAAACTCCTCTAACTTCTTCATCATCTACTAAGAGACTAGTAACCAGAAAAAATCCAGATCCTGAGCCTATTGCAACAGTTCTAGATACTGAAAAGTTACTAAGAAAAACTAAGGTTGTTTCTAGACAGTGTTCTCTCTCAAGGGGAAAATTGTCTTCAGAAAGTTTTCAAGGAAAGTCCTCTGAAATCCCCAAAATTCAAGAAGATAAGGAGGTGATTCCTGAAAGTGAATTCAAACTTGTCATTGAGCCTGCTACAATTTCATTCCCTTCAACTATCTCAGAGTTAAATCTAGATCAGTGGAAGCTACTTTCTGAAATCATTAAACAAGAATATTCAAACACCTTTCATGTGACTGAAAATCTGACAGATCACAACACAGATATTAAAAGTGAACTAGAAACAACCTCTTCATCTCTTGGATCCCTCTCCTCTGAAGATTTTAAAACACATTATTTTTCTTTTGAGAATCCTCTGTTTCTTGGCCCATCATCTGATCATAGTCCAGAAGAGAAATCCCTATCTAATAAAGAACAAGACTCATTGAAAATACAATTAAGTTGTCATACACAAGGGGCAATTTCACCTCCAATATCACCAATCTTGCTTACTCCCAATTCTCAAACACCAAAGATAGCAAATATGGTTGTAGATAGAATGGATGAAATTGTTGTTGCAAGGTATGCCCCTTTGATCCTCCCACAAGTCATGTTTTCTTTTCCACCTAATGATTACATGAGATACTTGCCCAGATTTAATGGAGATGGAGTAGTTACTGCTGAAGAGCATTTGAGTTCATTTTATAGTTTTGCAGAGAATTTTAATGTAGAGCATGTGGATGTGTGGATGACATTGTTTGTGCAGAGTTTAAATGGTGAAGTAAGAAAGTGGTTCAAGAGTTTACCTCCTAATTCAATTGTTGATATTGCAGCCTTAGATGATGCCTTTCTTAAACACCGGGGAGACAAGAAAGACTTTTTATACTACATCACTGAATTTGGTGCTTTAAAAAGGAAACAAGGTGAATCAATTCCCGATTTTACCAAAAGATTCAACCAAATGTATGGTAAAATTCCAGAGGAGATTGAACCTTCAGAGACATAAGCTAAAATCACTTTTGCCAATGCTTTCGATGCTGAATTTTCTTTGTTGCTTAGGGAAAGAAGGGATGTTACCCTCATCCTGATGCAAGATGCTGCTATCGAGGTAGAATCAAACATATTAGTAGCAAACAAATTGACGTTTAGGAGTGATAGAGACAGAAAAAAGAAAAAAGAAGAGTTTCCTTCATCTTCTAATACATCATATGATTCTAAGATGGATGAAATGGATAAGATGATGAAAAATCTAACATCTGAGATGGCAAGGTTGAAGATGGAACAAAAACAACCCAGTAGACCTGCACGGGAGGGTGGATACAGAAACCAAAATCATTTTAGGAGGCCGAACAATGCACCTCAAATATTACCAAGGGAAAGAAAAAATCAAGATGATCAAAAGGTTTTTCCTCCTTTCTAGAATAATGCAGTAGATGAGCAGAAGGATGAAGATGATATAGAAGATGACCTTGCAGTTCACCTAAATGATTTTGAAGCATCTCCTATGCATGTGACCCAACAGGATTATGAAGATGCTTTGATTTTAAACCAGTTTGAGGAAGGGGATGCTGATGAGATCATCCAAAAGGAACCTAAAAGGAAGAAGTACAATCTTCGATTTGGTTCAAATACACCTAAAGTGGATACACCTATTTCCACAAAGAAGACCAGTACTCCAGTTAAAACAAGAATCATCAAAGGAAGTCCTAATATTTAGGTTGATCAACCATTGAAACAACCTGCCAAGGATAGTACTACTGACATAAAGGAACCATAAATAAATGTTTCTTCTTTCAATTTAGAACATGAAATCAACAAAATCAAGATTTAAGTGCCATTGTTAGAACTCATGAAAACATAACCCTTTAGAAAGACTGTCCTCAAGGCTCTACAGTCTCCAGCTCAAGTTATCTTTTCAGATACAGTCAATTTAGAAGATGAAAACCCTACTATAACTATTGGACCTCACATTGAATACATAATTTATGCCTCTCCCCCATTCCACATTTCATTAAATTTCCATGACAAGATATTGCACAATTGCCTAATGGATTTTGGTGCCTCACATAATGTCATGCCTAAGGTGGTGATGGAAGAATTAGGGTTGGACATTACTAGACCATATCATGATCTATATTCTTTTGACTCCAAGAAAATCAAATGTCTTGGAGTTATGAAAGATGTGGTTGTTACTCTTTCCCAATTACCTATGAAAAGTGTGGTATTAGATGTTATTGTGGTTGACATACCACTAAAATTTGGAATGCTTATTTCAAGATATTTGGCCAAGAAGGTAGGTGGTACTCTACAGATGGATCTTAGTTATGAAACCATACCTTTTTTTGTTGGGGAACAACGGAGATTATACAGAGAAGTAAGACTGACTTATTTGGTAAGTGATCATGAAAACCCCACTAATCATCCTATATATGATGTAGAAGACGATATTGGTTCTTCTATTTTTCATATGAGTGATGAGATGGCAGAAGTATCAGTTAGGAAAACAACAATTGCAGTTGGAGACAATGAAGATAACTTTATTTGGAAAATGTATTTTGATGGAGCATGTTCTAAAGAAGGTTATGGAGCTAGGATTGTCTTCATTTCTCCTACTAAGGAGGTGATTCCTATGTCATATAAAATTGAATTTGACACCACCAATAACATCAATGAGTATGAAGCCTTACTATTAGGTTTGAAAGCTGCAAAAGTTATGGGTATAGATAAACTTTCTTTTTTTGGAGATTCAAAATTAATTATTCACCAGATAAAAAATATATATCAAACCAAACAACAAAGGTTGAAACAATATAGAAATGAGGTGTGGGATTATGTGGATAATTTCGTTTTGGCATTCACTATTACTTTTGTGCACAGAAATTTAAATCAACAGGCTGACTCTTTGGAATTTGTAGCTAGCAAATTTAAAACTCCAATGTTTCCTAATTTGAAGTTTGAAGTTGAGGTCAGACACAGACCCTCAATACCAGATAATATAAAACATTGGCAGGTCTTTAAAGATGATGAGGAAATTCAAATATTCTTGAAAACTATTGAAGAGTTTTCTAACATTTCAATAGATCAGGATGATGAAGATGGTGAAGTAGAGGCACATGCTACAAATATCCTTCAAGATAATGTTGTTGGGCACAAAATCATTGAACTAAAGACAAACCATATGCCTAAAGGTTTGGTCCCATTAGAAAGGTTGTTTTATCACAATGATGTTTCTAGGAAGGTTGTTATTCAGACAAAAGACACTGATGTAGTGGACTGTGACATCAATCCTGATACAAATCCTAGGTTGGTCAAAATATCTTAGAAACTGTCACAGAAACATAGAAGAACATATGTTGAATTAATGAATAAATATTCAGATATGTTTTCCTGGTCTTATGAATATTTGAAGGTGTTTGATATAGAGATCATACAACACAAAATTCCTCTGAAACCTGGGTCTAAACCTGTTAAGAAAAAGTGTAGGCAATTTAATCCTCTACTATTACCCATAATAAAAAAAGAGTTGAAAAGATTATTAGAAGCCAAAATCATAGTGCCACTGAGATACAGTGAATGGGTAGTCAACCTTGGGCTTGTCAGGAAGAAGAACGGAGAGATAAGGCTCTGTGTGGACTTTAGGAATTTGAACAGGTGCTCTTTGAAAGACAATTATCCATTACCAAAAATGGATCATATCTTACATAGAGTTGTTGGAGCGAAGAGGATATTTATGCTTGATGGATACTCAGGGTATAATCAAATATCAATAGTGGAGGAAGATAAAAAAAAAACAACTTTTACCACTCCCTGGGGTACTTTTATGTATGAAAAGATGCCCTTTGGATTAATGAATGCAGGAGCCACATTTCAAAGGGCCATGGATATTGATTTTATTGGTGAAAAGGAAAGGTTTGTGGTTATTTAACTCGACGACATCACTGTATTTTCAAAATCTGATGAAGAACATTTACAACACTTGAAGCAAACTTTTGAGAAATGTAGAAGGTATGGCATATCACTTAATCCTAAAAAATCACACTTTTCCATGGAGGAAGGAAATATTTTAGGACATATTGTTTCCCCTTAAGGTATTAAAATAGATCCAGAAAGAGTTAAGTCTTTCCAACAAATAGATATTACGAGAAACAAGAAGTCTATTCAGTCCGTCATTGGTAAAATTAATTTTTTGAGGAGATTTATACCTAGTTTTGCAGAGATTATCAAATACATCACTGAAATGTTGAAAAAGGATGCAGAAATGAAGTGGATACCTGAAGCTAAATAATCTTTTGAAAGAATTAAGCAGGCTCTTGTTCAAGCCCATGTTCTCATTAGTCCAGATTACTCCAAAGGATTCATGATTTTTTCCTTTGCATCAAAAAACACCATAGTTGTTGTTCTTCTGCAAAGAAATGAGCAATTATATGAGCAACCCATATCCTTCTTTATAAAAACCCTCAAAGACTCTGAATTGAAGTATGATATAATGGAAAAACAGGCTTATGCCCTGATAAAGTCTCTAAAGTCCTTTAGAGTATATATTCTTCAATCTGAGATTACAGCTTATGTCCCAAGCAACGCAGTCAAAGAAATATTGGTTTAGCCCGACTTTGAAGGAAAGAGAGGAAAATGGATAACCAAAATCCTAGAGTATGATCTCACCATAAATCCTACTCAGCTGATAAAAGGTCAAGGCCTTTCCAAATTAATGAAGATGGTGAAGCAAAGGCACATGTTGCAGATATCCTTCAAGATAATGTTGTTGGGCACAAAATCATTGAACTGAAGACAAACCATCTGCCTAAAGGTTTGGTCCCATTAGAAAGGTTTTTTKATCACAATGATGTTTCCAGGAAGGCTGTTATTCAGACATAAGACACTGATGTAGTGGACTGTGACATCAATCCTGATACAAATCCCAGGTTGGTCAAAATATCTAAGAAACTGTCATAGAAACATAGAAGAACATATGTTGAATTAATGAAGTAATATTCAGATGTATTTTCCTGGTCTTATGAATATTTTAAAGTGTTTGAAACATAGATCATACAACATAAAACTTCTCTGAAACTTGGGTCTAAACCTGTTAAGCAAAAGTCTAGGCAATTTAATGCTCTACTATTACCCATAAAAAAAAAAAGTTGAAAAGATTATTAGAAGCCAAAATCATAGTGCCACTGAGATACAATGAATGGGTAGCCAACCTTGTGCCTGCCAGGAAGAAGAACGGAAAGATAAGTCTCTGTGTGGACTTTAGGAATTTGAACAGGTTCTCTTTGAAAGACAATTATCCATTACCAAAAATGGATCATATCTTACAAAGAGTTGTTGGAGTGAAGAGGATCTCTATGCTTGATGGATACTTAGGGTATAATCAAATATCAGTAGTGGAGGAAGATAAAAAGAAAACAACTTTTACCACACCCTGGGGTACTTTTATGTATGAAAAGATGCCCTTTGGATTGATGAATGCAGGAACCACGTTTCAAAGGGCCATGGATATTGATTTTATTGGTGAAAAGGAAAGGTTTGTGGTTATTTATCTCGATGACATCACTGTATTTTCAACATCTGATGAAGAACATTTAAAACACTTGAAGCAAACTTTTGAGAAATGCAGAAGGTATGGCATATCACTTGATCCTAAAAAATCACACTTTGCCATGGAGGAAGGAAATCTTTTAGGACATATTGTTTCCCTTGAAGGTATTAAAATAGATCCATAAAGAGTCAATTCTATCCAACAATTAGATATTCCGAGAAACAAGAAGTCTATTCATTCCTTCATTGGTAAAATTAATTTTTTGAGGAGATTTATACCTAATTTTGCATAGATTATCAAATACATCACTGACATGTTGAAAAAGGATGCAGAAATTAAGTGGATACCTGAAGCTAAAGAATCTTTTGAAAGAATTAAGCAGGTTCTTGTTCAGGCCCCTATTCTCATTAGTCCAGATTACTCCAAAGGATTCATGATTTTCTCCTTTGCATTAGAAAACACCATAGTTGTTGTTCTTCTGCAAAGAAATGAGCAAGGATATAAGAAACCCATCTCCTTCTTTAGAAAAACCCTCAGAGACTCTGAATTGAAGTATGATATAATGGAAAAATAGGCGTATTCCCTGGTAAAGTCTCTAAAGTCCTTTAGAGTATATGTTCTTCAATCTGAGATTACAGCTTATGTCCCAAGAAGCGCATTCAAAGAAATATTGGTTCAGCCTGACTGTGAAGGAAAAAGAGGAAAATGGATAACCAAAATTCTGGAGTATGATCTCACCATAAATCCTACTCAGATGATAAAAGGTCAAGGCCTTGCCAAATTAATGACAGAATCTAATTGCAAAGCAATTGGGTTGTACCATATTTCAGATAAGGCACATGATTCTTCTTTCCAGATTGAAGAAACAAATTCACAGGTAAACAACAAGTATGTTTCTTCACCATGGTACAAAGATATCGTATTTTTTCTGTTGAATTTTCAATCTCCCCCAGAGTTGGATAAATCAAAATTCAGATCAATAAAGTTAAGAGTAGCAAAGTATTGCATTATTGATTAGATCTTATTCTGGAAAGAGCCTAATGGTTTTTTGCTGAGGTGTGTTGATGAAAAAGAAGCTGAGCAAATTTTTCATGATCTACATCATGGTGTGTGTGGAGGCCATCATCATTGGAAAGCTACTGCCTTCAAGATTCTTAGGGCATGCTATTACTAGCCTATTCTATTCTCAGATATTTTTGCTTGAGTCACGGCTTGTGAACCCTGCCATAAATTTGCTGGAAAGTAGAAACTTATGTCCTTGCCTCTAAAACCAATCATCACTCATGGCCCATTCCAATAGTGGGGCTTAGATTTCATCGGAGAGATCAACCCTTCATCTTCAGGACAACACAAATGGATTCCTACAACCACTGATTACTTTACAAATTGCATCAAAGTAATTCCGACTCGGAATGCAACAGACATGGTAATCATGCACTTTCTCGAAGGATATATCTTTTACAAGTTTGGTTGTCCTAAAAATCTAGTCACTAATAACACACAAGCCTTTAAATATGATTCCATGATTGAATTCTGTAATAAGTATAGTATCAAATTGGTCCAATCTACTCCCTATTACCCCCAAGGGAATGGGTTAACAGAGTCCTCCAATAAAACTCTGATAAGGATTATCAAAAAACTACTGGCAGAAAATAAAAAATCACGGTATTCCAAATTAAAGTTTGCCCTGTGGGCAGATTGTATTAGCAACAAAAAGTATATTGGGACTTCTCCTTTCCAGATGGTATATGGGACATAGCTATTCTTCCAACTCAATTAGGCCTACCAGTTTTAAAGTTCCTGCAAGAAGAGTTAGAAGACCCTAATGATCTACAAAGGAGGATTTTTCAAATGATTGAGGTTCGGTAGGTCAGAGAACAGATGAATCAAAAGGTTGTTGCTCACCATAGCAAAGTCAAAGCCACATTTGACAAAGGAACTAAGAAATATATCTTTAATGAAGGGGATTTGGTGTTAATATGGGATGCCATGAGAGAGGATAAAGAAAAACATGGTAGGTTTGATAACCTATGGTATGGTCCCTTCATTATAGTCAAGGTAATGGACAATAACACTTTTCTCTTGCATAATTTGGATGACACAAAAACTTCTCGAGGCCTAGTAAATGGGAGGTTCTTGAAACACTATTTTCTCTAAAGACTGATCAAGTTTTTAGTTTGTATAGTAGGTTTACTTTCAATAAAGAATCCATATACCCAATGGACTTGTTTTTACAGTTATGTTGTGAATAAATATTGACAGATGCAGGGAGATAGATGAATCTGAAATAAAGAAAAAGGCATTGGTATGTAGTTCTTGGAGTTTATTATCAAAACTCAATCCYCAGAAGGAGCCMGTGTTAGTTTCTAATTTTGGTCTTGATGTAGTGAGACTCCCTAATCCTAGACCCTTCCTACCTGCACTTCTTGTCTACTTTCATTTGATTCTAATCCTTGTTTTCAGCTTGTTATGTTTTGCATTTATTATTTTTGGATAACTTCGTTAAGTTTGGAGTTTTAAAACATAGTTTTAAATGATGTGTCACTTCATATGTCTATTTGAATTTCATAAATTCAAATCTTTCCTAGTCATTTATAGCGCTACTGGAATAACATTATTCCTGTAGCGCAAACATAATTATGACTGAATATGCGCCTGCCACCCTGATTCTATTATGATTACACAGATCGTGGACTAAGAATTTGCATGTCTCCCACAATATCTCTCAAATCATTTTATGATTCAAACTGTTACATGATCGGATTGTCCTGTACCTGCAACTGATTCATTTCAAAATGTTCAATTCCCAGTGATCATTATCTAAACTCCCCACTTGTTATTTTGATCCTGTTGAATTATAAGCGTGGGTATTTTTCTCAGAAGAACTGTTATATGTTAACAGTTGCAGGTTGTAAACTCAAATCTGATCAGTGCCTATTGTAGCATCGTGTTCCATGGAGCCTAAGAGAAGTGGGCAAGTGGTCATATTGGAACCTAAGGGCACTGAGCTTCTTTAGGCGTATCCACAGATAGCGCAGAGATTTAGAGATGCTGGCTGTTTTGAATTCCTTACTACCTTCCAAGGTCACGACGAACATGTCTCATTGGCGTTTGCACAGAACTTCGAGGGTTTCGAAGTGGAGATTGGAGAGTTTCTCATGATGGTGAGAGAACAAACAATTGCCAAGGATTGCAGGTTGGTGGTTGGATGAGAACGATAGTGGAAGAAAGAGAATGTAGTAACAAAGTTTTTCAATCAATTCTTACTTCTAGACAAGCAAAACCCGAACTGGAGAAAGGGAGTTCCTCACAGCTGGATTAGACTAGAATGGCACACTACCCTAATCATTATCCACAAGTATATCACATGCGGAGGCGGATTCTCCCTGATTTATATCTATCACATTAGGTTATTAATGCATCTAAATGGAGATTATCTTTTAAATCTACCTTACTTTCTCCTCAAAATCTTGACAAAAATGTCAAAAAGAGTGCAGTCACACCCCTCCAATGCAAAGAGTAGTTTGTTTCATCAGGTTTTAATTAAGATTCTAGTCGTGTGTGCCCTGAGAGAAGTACATAAACCCTGGAGTTGGCTCATGCAACCCCTAAATCCTGACCCACAGTCCAGCAAACAAAAGAAAGGCAAAGGGAAAAGGACTGTTACACAGGAGCCAAGTGTTCCAGTTGATGAAACCCCTGTTAAAGAGGAATTGTCTGCCATCAGGGTAACAAGGACCAACATAGGTAAGAGACCTAAATTGGAAACAAAAAATGAAATGTTTCCTGAGGCAGATTTAAAAAGCAGAAGAAGACTCTGATGAATATTATGATACACTCACAGCCAAGCATAAAGCTCCAGAAACTAGTAAGAGAGGTGTGGCAGTTAAGAGACAGAGGAAGGAAAATGTGCCCGTGTCGAAAAGATCTAGGAGGAATTCGACCAGAATTACCAACAAATACAGGTTGAGATCTAAAGCTATGTTCGATCCGTCAATCAAAAAGGAAGATGTCATATTTATAGAAGATCATTCCAAGGATGTTGAAACAAATGTCAAACAAAAGGAAAACAAACCCTCACTACATAAAAAACCAACAGATAAAGGGAAGGAGATTGTTCCACTCTCTACAGGACCTGTAACAAGAGCCACTACCAGATTGTCATGGGATAAAGCATCTGCTGAAGGTACAAGTAAGGTCCCTGAAAGTACACAAATCCATCTTGTAGGTTCAAACCTCATATCAGACATACCTGGAGCCATGGATTCAACTAGTTCTGATGAAGAGCACAGTTCAGGACTGGTTTCTAGGTACCAGATTAAATTAAGAGAGCCTAAGGCTGATATAAAACTGAATGAGCCTGCACTTGTAGATGAGTTCCCTGAATTTGTGGTCAAGGTACGAACTGACAAAGAAAATATCAAAGGACTCCAAAAGGTGGTGAAACAACCGAAGAAAGAGAAAGCTCGTGTAGAACAATGGAGTGCCATGCAACATGAAAAGATTCAGGGC
This sequence comes from Picea sitchensis, assembly GCA_010110895.2. NCBI lineage: Eukaryota > Viridiplantae > Streptophyta > Pinopsida > Pinales > Pinaceae > Picea > Picea sitchensis. Next base: position 44,254 of record SNQJ01S0081278.1, read on the forward strand.
TTCAAGAAGAAGAAAAAAGAGCAAAAGGCATTGCTCAAAGAGATCAAAGAAATAAACTTCAAACTCTACTGGAATAATGTTGTACTCATCAGAAATCTCAAACAAAAGAGTACCAAAGCTATTGTTGTTGTCATACCCTAAAGGCTATATGGATAATTTGGCACATTATCAAATTTTGATGTTTAACAATGAGCAAGGGAAAATGTACTTATTTTGGCTTATGAAAAGCAAATATTTCAAAATACATAACCAGATCAAACTAATTCCTTTTTTGTAGAATCAAATGTAATGTTGGCAAGATCATGCAATATTAAGTTGTTGAGCAATAATCTATTTTTGGAATGTAAATGCTCTTTTTGAGCAAACCTCCCTAGTAGATAGATATTATATGGATCTAGTAGATAGATGTTATATGGATGGTTAGACACTCTTTTCTACTATGTTTTTCTTTCTTCATGCTTGAATTCATTATTCAGACTGCAATGCATTTGTTTCTTGATTGTTAATCAATACAATAAAGAATTTGTTGTGGGAATTAATTTCAAGTTTTGATTTCAAGCTAATGTTCTTGTTTCTTTATGATATTCTGAGACAAGAATTTATGTGAAGTTGACAAACTGAAGGTGTCATCATCTCTTTTTCTTATTGGTTTAATCCATCTATGTGCCTACCTTTTACTCAATCAATGGGATATACTATGTTCTGATCTTGATTTTCATGTTATGTTATAACCTTGAGCCAGTTTTCAACCACCTTATTCAAAAAAACAAATTATAAAAACCTCCCAAACACTTTGCAATAAACCGATGATGCCCTATCTTGCCCTCTCACAGTCAAGTGCAACTTTAGGGACTAACATGACCCAACTGAAATAAGCCAAGGCCAACATTCAATCCTATGATTGATGTTGAGAAATGAAAGATGTTTCTAGTTAGATCATGAAATGCAGATGAAGAGGAGATGATTTGGATGGAAAAATCCACCTTGGATATCTTCCAAGATGATAAAAGTGATACGCTTCATGTAAAGGTTGATTGGTGAAACCTAATTTAGGGAAATATAACTTAGGGAAACAAATTAGAACAATATTGGGTACCAAATCCTGATGACACATAACTTGGATCTATTCCAATTAATACCATAGTTTGGGAATGGATTCCAAAGAAAGAACATTACAAGAAGACCAAGATAAATAAATTTGGTGCAGAAGTTGTACTTGATATACTTGAGCGAATACCATGAGATCAGGTGGAGATGATTCATGAATGTAATTTTGTCCTTTGAAGGATGTATTAATATAGATGAAGATACCCTTTTCAATGTTTGTTGTATATTAAATATTCTCTTTATATTTGTTTTAGGAGTTTTATATTATTTAATACATATATGCAAATTTTGGTTCAACTTCAATGTATTCATGTAACGATGCTTTATGCAAATTACATGACACCATTCAATATTTAACTTTTCAATGTTTTTTTTTAGATCAACGTAACTTCTCACTATATCAAACTTACATAATCAAATCCAATAATGCACTTAAGAACATTTTACTTGGACTATTAAAACTATATTGGAGTAGATAATTATTATTATTTTCAATATAAAACATGTAAACACTTCATGAATAAATACTAGACACTTGTGAAGTGAGTTTTCCCTAATATTCCTTATTATATTTGATATAAATCAAACTGTACTACCCTATTGCATTCTCATTCACAACAATTTGATTTTGATAGTTAAACAACACAAGTAGACTTTTAAATATTTTCTCTTGTAGAATCTAAAGTGGTGCGAACATTGTACTAATTGTACTAGTATAATAACTTATACTCAACAAAGATACAATAGTTACTTAATGTCAATAATCAAAATGGTTAATAATAGTAACAAATACAATTAATATGTTTTTAAACAAATTTATAGGTAAGTATTTTCTTACACAATCTATTATTCATGAGCAAATTCTTGATAAACTTTTCTTTAATACATAAATATAAATATTAATGATAATAGAAATAATGTAAGGAATACAAGTTTCATAGGAATATTAATATGTTTATTTAATGCATAAATATAAATATTAATGATAATAGAAATAATGTAAGGAATCCAAGTTTCTAAGGAATATTAATATGTTCTTTTCAATATAATATGTTTAAACACTTCATGAATAAACATTGAACACTTGAAATAACTAGTTCAGGTTTTTCATCTTTCCTATTGTATTTGAAGAAAATCAATAGTACTACTTTATCACTATTCTAATTCATGATTGATTTTGATTGTTAAACTGATTAATAATAAATATTCAATAATGTATTATTAACAACAATTCCATTAAATAGTATCTAATTTTGTAAGTTAGGTCAAGGGTTCATGTAGATGGCGGTGGCCTCCTCTGTAGCTCTCTCCTCTCCTTTGCAAGAGCATGGCCTTTCTCGGCCCCCGACCTCTCCTCCCAGGTCCATCTCTATGTGACGCTCAGGCGACTCCTCCGTCTCCCCGTCTGGATCTCCTCCCTCTTGCGTTCCTTCGTTTCCAGTAGTAGCGACAGGATCACCCTCTGTTGTTTCGTCGCTGCCCATTCCAGCCTCCTTCAGAGACATGGTCTCTCAAGGTCACGTTTATGGCTTTTCTCAAGTGGTCCATGAAGCTCCAGATCCCGTGATCCCTATGCCTCAGGATGCGGTGGTTCGTGAAGGTTTATTTATATCTAATGCTTTGTTTTGCAGGTTTAATGGCCTATGGCCTCGCCTAGCAGATCTGCACTCTTGGATTGCTTCAGAATGGACTCCCCTCCTCGAGGAGGAAGCTCATGTTCACCCTTGTGTAAAAGGTTTCTTCGTAGTGATTTTTGCCTCTTCTAAGGATAGGGATTTGATCTACAGTTTCAAGCCCTGGTTCTAGGGAAGGTCGGGTCTTTCTATGCAGATTTGGACCCCTTCTTTCGACCCCTCCTTATCTTCCACCCCTTCGACCCCCGTGTGGGTAAGACTCCCTGGCCTGCCTATTCATTTTTGGGGTGATTCTTCTCTCAACCATATTGGGAATGCTCTAGGCAAGTTTCATAGTAGCAGTCCATAAACTAAATTGGGCTTCACTACCTATGCACAGATCTGTGTAGAGATGGATTTCAATAAAGGATTCCCAACACGAATCACTCTTCAAGGGAAGAACTATTCTTGGATGTAGAAGCTCGAATATGAGAATATTCATTTTAGGTGCAGAAATTGTTTTGAAACAGGGCACTTAGCCAACAACTATCAGAAACTCCCCGAGAAAAATAGAAACCCTAAGAGTCAATGAAATCCCACATGGTGGGTAGGATCTCTTCCGGAGCACCAAAGCATAGAACCGGCTAAGAATACCCCATACGAGGAAGATACAAAGGTTGTACCACAGAAAACAAAACAAGACACTTTTGTTCAGGAGCAAGGGCCTCCTTCCCCAAAAAATCCCAAGGGGAAGGCTCAGGCAGAAACCGATCCAACCATATTGCCAGGCATATCTTAGCCTGAACACTAGACCTCAAGTTGGGTTGACTTAGCTGATGAATAAGGCCCTCTTTGTCCGATGGAAATCCAATCTCAGGAAAGTAAAGAATGGCAGACCGTGTCAAAAAGGAAAAAAAAACTTTCAAATCAAAAAGGATGTAATGACCCGAAGCAGCACCGGGTCATTGAAATAGTATGGTTTCCCAAGCTTCTTTTTGTTTTAGTTCAATTAGGTTTTTCCCTCTGAATTACAAGGAAAAATTTCAGATGTAAAGAACCCAATGGATCCCCCACTATTTTTTTAATACAAAACTCTAACCGTTACTGTCAAAAAAAAAATAAAAAAATCAATTCCATTAAATAAATTTATATGTAAGAACTTTCCCGTATTTATGAAGTAAACTTTGATCATTTACTTAGATTTTAATACAAATAATAATAATAAATTAATTTTGATCATTACAAGGGTAAATCTAGACTTACTCATGAAATATTTTCTCTTGTGGACTCTAAAATGGTTCCAACTTCCTATAATAAAATATATTACTCAACTGAGACAATATTAGTTACTATGACAATAAAAAAAGTCTTTTTAGTAACAAACACATTGGTATTATGTCGTTCAATAGCTTCAGTTTATGTAAATTTGATTTTATTCAGTTTATCATGATAATTTTATCACAAAAATGGTGAATACATACATTCAAAGTAGTGAACCAAGCAATTTTCTAATTCCTCAATTTGAAAAAACACAATCTTGCTAATTTAGTTCTAAATTCTAGATCCAGTATTTTTGATCTAGATCCATTCTTTTTCTTAACACACATGTTAAGATGTAAGTAAATCGGGCTCCATTGTTTTGATCTAGATTCACTTAACTTTCAATAAAAAAAATATAAATAATAATAATGGAAATAAATTATGTTGCTATTCTAATTTATAATTGTTTTTTATTGTTAAAATGGTAAACTTCAACTTACTTTTATATAATATTTTGTCTCGTAGACTATAAAATGTTGTCAACCTCCTAATATAATAAAATATCACATCAAAAATAAACAATATTACTTACTATGTCAATAATTAAAATTGTTATAGTAACAAACACACTCATATTATGTCATTAAACAACTTTTATATAAGTTGCTCTAAAATTGTGCCAACCTTGTACTAGTATAGTAACTCAACACAACACAATAGTTTCTATATTAAATTATAATTAAATTGGTTAGCACTAGAAACATACACAATATTAATGTCATTAAATAACTTTAATCAACTTAACTTTTGATACAAACTATAAATAATAAATTAATAGAAATAATGTCAAATTTAAGACTTGAAAGATTTGCTTCAACAAGTTTATGTAAATTTGTAACATCCCTCTCTTATTTTATTTAAAAACACATCAATTAACTACATGTTATAAACATTAGATACAATATCATAGGGCGGATTTTTTCTTCTTCTTTTTTTTGTCAAAATAAATACGCAAATTTAATAGAAAAAAAATCCATTTACCAAAACTTTGTAGTTACAATCCTACAAACTATCTTTATACCCATAATAGGAATTAATTATTTAACTTTCCCTACACAAATTAAGCATGCTTGCACAAGTTACACATAGCCAACATGTTGGAGATACTTCACACACATCTAGGAATTCTTTTTCCTAAGGTTTTCCCTATGTTTACTAGTCATTATTCACTCTCCTATAGTCTAGGGAGAATATTCCTCTAGGAGAATATTCTCTTCAGTTCACACTTCAGTTTGATCAGTTGAGTGGAGTCTAGATGCCACATTGGGATCATCACCATGCAACATTGATATCATCACCAACTAATGTGCATTGTCCTTGGGATCGTCACTAGGTGGAAATTAACTTCCGTAACTTCCTAATAGACTAGACTAGGTGGCAGTTTACTCTCGTAATTGTTGGTGTGTGTCCAGATCACTCTAGACAACCACTATGGTGAATTGGATTCTCCTCCAGTGCCCTTTAGTTGAGTTATATAGAGTATATCATGTGTAAATTATCAGTCATTCATTTGGTTAATGATAATTCTTCCATTATTTCTCCCATGTTTCTCTTTTCTCATATTTTCTCTGCAAAGTATGTACGCCATTTGCTAGCTAGATATTTTCTGTGCAGGTTCAACACATTCACATGGTATCAAAGCCGACAGATTGCTAGGAAAATGACACACCAAAATCTTTTTGCAGGTACTAAAGACGAAAGAAAGCAACATGAAAGATGCAATCTATGTTTTACTCGCTGGAAATACTTCTCATGCCTCATAACTATTTGGAGTGGAATCCAAAAATTCTGCTTCATCTCAGATGCAAAGGCTTGTACCAAATAAGTATGGAAATGGAAGTAGAGACTGATTCCAACGATGAGAAAAATGACTTTCTTAATAGACAAGATATGGCCATAGGATGTATATGTTTGTTTATTTCTTTTGAAAGTTTCTACCGAGTATATGAGGAATCACGAGATTCAACTCCAAATGAAATATGGAGAAGATTGGAGGTTCTATTTGAGAATAAGGAAAATTTCATGCAGGATATTCAAAAGATAGATCCAGAAGAGAAACCGTAAGAAAATCAAGCCTCTTATTATGAAGAGTCTTATACACCAGTATCTGCACAAAATTGTATTCCATTAATTACAGATGATGTCTACTCCATTTCAGATTTGTTTTTTGAATTTCATGTGGAATATATATTTCATGCATCTCATGGGTCACATGTAGACACGTTTCCATGTGTCATGCATGCATTTCAGGAGAAACATCCATGCACCATGCATGCATCTAAGGAGACAAAAAGGGAGCTACACACATTAGATTAAATTATGATATTTTATGAGAAAAATTTGTAGAAAAAAATTGGATATTTTGATTTCTTCTCTGAAAAATACCCAATTAAAAAAAAATCGTTCGAAACGGAGTTCGGGAAGTGAAGTTATGATAATTTTAGAATCTGTAATTTTTCAGCATTTTTCCAAAAACAACCACACGATTTTCAAAGTTTCATCCAAACTTGATTTGGATATTCTTTATTACAAAAAGAGAATGTGGATACGTGTGGAAAATATCACTAGTGCATCTACTTCATCATATCCATGTAGACATCTACATCTTCAACAAAATCTTCAACGAGCACAAACTTGCACAGTTGCGAGGTCTTCCTAGAGTGAAGGAAAGGGTTGCTTAACAACTGATTTTTGTTCCTTCTCATTTTATTTTATGCATTGTAATTTGAGGGGGGGTTTTTCCCATGAGGTTTTCCCTCTTTCCTCATTTTTTCAGTGTCTCATTCTTATATGCATTGTACAATGGATACCTAACATGGAGTTGTATTGAATATTGAAGACACCGAGAAAATGGAATTTCCAAAAGAATTCATTCTTACACCGTACAATTTCTTTGCATGGAAGGAGGATATGATAGTGCATCTTTGAAGAAGAGGATTATACAGGTTAACCATGAACACAGAGACGGAACCCATATCAACCATAGAAAAATCCAAGTATCTGAATCAAATTGATGAAGTGTTTGGAACTATTTGCAGTCTCATTTCTATTGAACTCCTTTTTCACATATCCTCCTGTAAAACCCCCAATGAAGCCTGGAAAACCATGGAAGGTATTTTTGGAAAACAATATGAGACAAGGGGACACATTCTCGAGGTGGAATTGCTCACTTTGAATCCAAAAATCTTCAACAATATCCAATATTTCTTTACCGAATATAAGGATTTTTTGTTGCAACTCAATGCTTGCGGGGTTGATAAATCTAAGGAGGAGAAACAAATGGTTCTTACCATTCTCTCGAAACTTGGTCCAGAATACTCAGTGTTTGTATCCACATTTCATTCAGTTAGGCTCTCCTTTGGAGCCACTTGGACGATGCCCTCCCTTGAGGCCTTTATCGAGTCTCTGAAACAAGAGCATACCAAGCTCATCAATATGGGAAAAAACAATTTCCCAAAGGCACATGCACTTACTATGAAATATGGTAGTGGTCATAAACATAAAAAATCTAAAGACAAAGAAAAAATGAAAGCACATGCAAATCCAAAGAAGGAAGGATACTCAAAACCCTTCAACGATGCCTCTGGATCCAAACGTGGAAAGGAAAGAAAAGGGGAGAAATGCACTTACTTCCATAAAGGATTCCATCGAAAATATACATGTATGTAGAAATAAATAGATCAAATGGTTGAAATACTTCAAGAAAATAATCTTGGAGGTCGCATCCCTGAGGGTGCCAAAAAGAAAAAGCCAAGAGATTAGAATCCTAAGAAAGGAAATTCTAACCATGCTTTGATTGCCATCAACTCCTCTCCCAATTCTTAGATTGTAGATTCAGGAGAATAACACCACATGGTAGCCACAAAATAAGTCTACTCTTCATTGGATGAATGTAAAGGTCCTCCTATTCTAACGGGGGACAACTCTCTAGTCGAGGTCACCAAACAAGGAAGAATTGAACTCACAAACGAAAGCTTYGAGAATGTGCTACATGTTCAGAAAAATTCTGTCAATTTTCTCTTCATGCATCATATGAAAAAATATAACACCAGAAAGAGAKTTGTATTCACACCTGATGTTGTGGATATATATGACATGAAAACCAATTCCAAGGTTGCTACTGGTGAGGTAAATCATCAATCCAAACTCTACACATTTTCTGAATTTATTGAACCAGATTCTGCATTATTGCTTACCCATGYTGATGAAAGCAGTAGGATATGGAACGAAAGGTTCCGACATTTAAATTCCATATATATGCAATATATTAGCAAGCAAAGAATGGTTGATGGTCTACCTGAAATCCACTTCTCCAAAGGAATTTGTGAGGGATGTGTTCTTGGAAAACACCCTCAAAGATAAATTCGACAAAGGAAAGACTCAAAAGGATTCCTTTCCTTTAGATATGATCCATAGTGATACAATGGGACCTTTTCCTCATCTATCAATCAATAAATCAAGGTATGTGCTCATTTGTTTTTGATGATTTCCCATGCTTCACATGGAATTTCTTTCTTAGGAAAAATCATAGGTATTTCAACACCTCAAAGATTTCAAAGCCCTTGTTGAAACACATTTAGGAAAGAAGATCAAAGCCATTTAAATAGATAATGGGGGGGAGTATGTCAACCATGAGATACAAAATATTTGTCTTGAGGTTAGGATTCAATTGCAGAACATGGTTCCCTATATTCCGCAACAAATCATAGTTGTTGAGCGAAAAAATAGATCTCTAAAAGAGATGTCATCTTGCATGCTACATGCAAAGTCACTTCCACAGAGATTATGGGATAAAGTACTTAATTGTGCAACCTACATCCAAAATATATCTCCCCATAGATCTGTCAAGGATAAAACCCCCTTCGAGGCTCGTTGTAGCCTCAAACCGTAAGTGACCCACTTCCTCATATTCATTTCTCGTGCATGGGCCAGGATTCCCTCTTAGAAGAGGAACACACTTGATCCACAGAGCACAAAGTGTATATTTGTTGGATATCCCGGCGATGTGCAGGGATACATAGTCATCGATATTTCCTTAGATCGGCTCATCATTGAGCATAGTGTCCAATTCGAGGAAAGTGTTTCGCATGTACCTCAGTAACCACACACATACACTTTTGTTCTTCCACTTGTCAAAGATGATGCACATGCACATGACGAATATTCTTCAGATGAGAGTTTTGATTCAGAGGATTCATATGATTCATATACCAAGTCAGTACAGTCATATGTAGAGTCAGTGCATGCAGATGCAGTTGCAGAGCTAGAGTCGAGGCCCAAGTGGGCCAAGACTACTCTTCAGGATGTAGGGGATCTTGTTAGGGATCCAACTGATACTATGAGGAATTGATTTGATTTGGAGGAGCCTCCTCTTTCACTCACTGCCAATCAACTGATGCCACCTAGACATATTTTCTTGGTTCAGTATTTAGATACATGGTCCTATGGTGAGGCTACTGGAAATCCCTTTTGGGAATCCTCCATGCAGGAGGAGTACAAATCCCTCCTCAAGAACCAGACTTAGGATCTGGTTCCCCTTCCTTCAGGAAGGAAACTTTTCATGTGTAGATGGATCTACATGACCAAGAGCGCAGTGAATGTACATTTTATCAGATACAAATCCAGTCTATTTTCCAAAGGATTTCAGCAGGTGCATGGCATTGACTATGATGAGACCTTTGCTCTAGTAGTGAAGATGGATTCTATACGTTTGTCACTTTCCATTTTGGTAGTCAAGGGGTGGGAATTCCATCAGATGGATGTGAAGAATGCATTTATTCACGATGATCTATATTAGGAGGTCTATATGGAGCAGGCCCAGGGATTTATGCAGGATTCATCTTTAGTATGTCGACTGAAGAAGTCTATTTATGGCCTCAAGCAGGCCCTGAGGGAATGGTATGCCAAGATGGAATCCTACCTGCTATCAAAGAACTTTTTATGTTGTAAGTCAGACCCGAATGTTTGCATGCTCAGGATGACTGATTCACTTCTACTCCTAGTTCTGTATGTTGATGATTTGTTGATGACTGATTGATGTAATCAATAGGATTCTGTATGATAGGTTCTTGATTACGTACATGGGTCTACTACATTTATTCCTTGGAATCGAGATCAGTCAATATGCATCAAGCATCAAATTGTCTCAGGCCAAGTATGCACGATATCTCCTTGAGAGATTTCACATGACAGACTGCAAGTGTGCCCCGACTCCTTTCCTATCATAAGTTAGACTTGAGGATGGCAGGGACACCCCATTGGTGGAAAAAACACTGCATAGACATCTAGTGGGGAGCTTATTATATCTCACACACTCCAGACCAAACCTCTCCTTGGAAGTTGGCGTAGTCTCCAAGTTCATGAAGGAGTCGCATGAGCTACATTGGAAGGATGCAAAGTGCATCCTTTGATACGTACAAGGTACCATCACCTTTTGGATTCACTATGTAACATAATCTACATTGGACCTCATCGGGTTCACTGATTTTGACTAGGATGGCGATAACATTGATCGGAAGTACGCATCTAGTTACTCACTTAGTCTTGGTTCTGGGTGTGTTTGTTGGTCGAGCAAGAATCATGCCATTATTTCTCTATATTCATCCTAGGCATAGTACAAAGGAGTAGTTAACATAACCATTCAGGCTATGTGGCTACGACATTTTCTCACTAAGTTGGGAATTCAGTTTCACCGACTGATCGTCATCTGGTGTGACAACCAGAGCACTCTAAATTTCCGCGGAGTTCTAGTTCAGATGCATCATATGAAGCACATTGAGATCCACATGCACTACATCTAAGACTTAGTACACGAGGGGATCATCGACCTGCAATTATTTCCTTTAACAGAACATACTATAGACATCTTCACCAAGACCTTCACTGAGCAAAAGTTCCATTCTCTGCGTAATCATCTTGGAGTGGACACAATTTTCGAGCAAATGTTAGTTCTTCTGTTTTTACATACATTGTACTTTGAGGGGGGGGGGGGTTTCCCATGAAGTTTTCCCTCTTTCCTCATTTATTTCAGTGTATCTTTTGTATTTGGGTACCTAACATGGCTTTGTTTTCTGGGACTCATTCTTTATTTTCACCATAGTGATGTTTAGGGGGGGTGTTGGAGATACTTCATACACCTATGAATTATTTTTCCTAAATTTTTCCCTATGTTTACTATTCATTAGTCAATCTCCTATAGTCTAGGGAGAATATTCTTCTAAGAGAATATTCTCTCAAGTTCACCCTTCAGTTTGATCAGTTGAGTGGATTCTAGATGCCACATTGGGATCATCACCAACTAATGTGCATTTTCCTTGGGATCATCACGATCCTAGCGCATTACTCACGATTCCTTGATCTCCTCCTCACTTCACTCTATTTCAGTCAATTAACTAAAGACTGAGATATTAGTTAACTCATACTAGGTGGAAATTTACTCCCGTAACTGTTGGTGTGTGTCCAAATCACTCCAGACCACCACTGTGGTGTATTGGCTTCTCCTCTAGTCCGCATTAGTTGAGTTATATAGAATATGCCATGTGTAAATTATCATTCATTCATTTGGTTAATGAGAATTATTTCATTCTTTCTTTCTTGTTTCTCTTTTCTCATATTTTCTCTGCAAACTGTGTATGTCATTTGCTAGCTAGATATTTTCTGTATAGGTTCAACACATTTACACAATAAGACCCTTATAAGGCCTCATACAAATTCCAAAAGTCTAACCAGTAATGTGATTAACGATAATATGTAAGCATGTTATGAAAATGCAACACTTAGTTGCTCTACCTTTGATTTACGCCAAAAGTGCAATTCTTATTTTTATTGGGTGCGCTAATCACATTTTTTAATTTTAAGAAATGGTAAGTATACATAATATATATGAGATAAATTTTAAAAATAACATATAACTTATTAATTAAAATTTATCACAAACTAACAATACATACACATTACAAATTCATTATTAGACACAATAAAAAAAAAAAAAAGCCTATAACATAGAATACATGAAAATTAAAGACAATATCTCTTGTTTACCCATCACAAACTAACAATACATACATATTACAAATTCATTATTAGACACAATAAAAAAAAACCTATAACATGAATACATAAAGATTAAAGACAATATCTCTGGTTTACCCATCACAAACTAACAATACATACACATTACAAATTCATTATTAGACACAATAAAAAACCTATAACATGAATACATGAAGATTAAAGACATTATCTCTTGTTTACCCATCAACGATTAATGAAATACAATTTGGTATAATTCCTCAATTTTCATTGATATATTTGACTTAGTCAAACCCTCCACTTCCACTATAATTAAGAATTATAGTTTCATAATCCACATAAGACCTTGAGATCCGACTTAGTTCTTGTTACCTTTAGTTAATAACTAGATTATTACAGGATATCATTGACAAGGATATCAATGACTTCTAAAATACAATCATTAGATTAATTCATTCCTAAAAGTTGAAAGTTGTTAGTATTAAAGAGTAATTATAATAATAAGTTTAAATTGCACCACCATTGTTAACAAGTTAATTTGTACCACCATTTGTAACTAATTAGTAATACTATAACTATCAAACAACCATTGATTGTCTACATTTAAAACTTCTGGCTAGAGTGGAACAATTCTTAATAAGAACAACCAACATTAATACATTTAAGGTATGATTCCCAATTCATTTAATACATTGTAGAACAATTTCTAAATTCAAAAGTCATTGCCATACTGATCAACAAGTGTGCTGAGCCTTAAGTACACACAGATCTACTTGTGTTTGGAGAGGATCCCATCTCAACTGCGAATTGATTATGTAATCCAAAAATTGGGGCTAACCATCTTATGCATCCCATCTCAACTGCGAATTGATTATCCACTACTGAAATATCGTGATTAACGATGACTAAACTACAAAACTAGAAAATCAAGAAATGGATAATACATAAATGAAGTTATGAAAACATAAATGGATAATACATAAATTAAATTATGAAAAATTGAGTTACGAAAACATTAATATTATGTTTGTTTATCAGTATAATAATAGGGAAAATTGACATGAAAAGGGTGAATTGTGAAAACCTTAATATTATGATTAAAATTTAAATGAAATGATTTGTCATATATAAAAGAAAAATATATATATATATA
>SNQJ01S0081279.1:24503-51726 GCA_010110895.2 Picea sitchensis
CAGAAAATAACCCTTCCAAAGTAGGACACCCCTCACCCGCACAATTAGAAGCCCCTCCAAAACTGGCAGTTTCCCTCCCCCTTCACCAGCACACTCAGTTAATACTCATTCATCACATTTCGAGAAAAAATCCCCCCTCCCACAGAGCATCCTACTCCCTTCCCTTCCAAATCCCTCCCATTACCCAAAGTTTATTCTAAGGAAACTTCCCCAGTTCCCTCCCCACACATCTTCCTTAATCCCACAAAACAATATACACAACTAGGGTTACACACGTGTCCTAACCTCTCCTTATTAGCATTCTTAGAGTTGGAGGACTCCATTCGTAAATCTTTCCTCCCACCAACATCACTAACATAAATATTGGAAGAAATATTAGAACACGGTAGGTTTAACTTATCGATATCATTGTTGCTATCCAAGTTTGAAGGATGCCAGATATCTATCCAATATTTAGAAGTTGTATTCGCGACAGATGGCTACATATTCACTTCCACTTCGTCATCCGCATCATACCTACCTTGTACCACTTTCTTACAAACCCCATTACATTGATGCCACAAGTGTCCTGTCTCCTTACACACTACACATATGAAAGGCACCCCCAAATAATCCAGCCTCTGCTGAATCACAGTTCTATGCCACACAATTTATATCTTGATCGATAAACATTCAAACAAATCAATTTCCACTAGCAATTTCCCCATCTTCCAACATGAACCTGTCAGTAACTTTGAATCAACGTGTAGGAATTTTACGAGCGTGTTCCCAATCTCCTTAAAAGCATCCAAATTCCATATTTCAAGCAGACACCCAAGCATCAAAACCCATAAATGTCTGAATCGTATAATATCCTTCTCCGAATTAAAAGCATAGTGCCAACGTTTTAACATGAGACTACCATTATTCACCACCTAGACCCTGTTCAACACCTCCTCTTCATCCTCTGGGGATTTGAATAGGAAAAAATACCATCCTTTGGTCAAGATAAAAGCCTCTGGTAAGTATCCCAGAACAAAACCCCAAGTATCTACTACCCACCTTTGTATATCCCTAGCCGCCATCGCCCAGTAACCAAATCTGTCTACAATCCCCTGTAAAGAGTACATTCCAAATTCGTTCATCTCGATATCTCTGCCGAGAGTTACCTTAGGTTTTAATTTTTTCACTCTCCATGCCTTTAACCCCTCTCGAAGGTTTTCCTCCCTCCTATAGTTGTTTAAAACAGGGCTACAAACATCATCCCCTATTGTCTTCTTCCCTACCGTCACAGGCTCCTCCTTTCCTCAACCAAGCACCATGCCCTGCAAAAGCATGCCTCTCCCCATCTCTAGCTCCACCTTCGCAGACCTTTTAGAGCCAGGTCTACTTTGAATTCTCCTCCATGCTTCAGAGGCTATAGACCCTTTCACCACCCCTTGTTCTTCACCTGATGCATCCGACCCTCCCTCTTCCTCCACTGCTATGTTACTATATTTCCCACCCTCCAAACTCTGCAATGAGTAAAGCATTGGTAGGTTGGTTGTGAAAACACCCATCGCACCTCCCATTTCCTCTTCCCAAGAAAAAATCTCATTAATGAACTCGATGGATCTAGTATCCATAGCTCCATGAGTTACATCACCACATGTCCCTAACGAGAGTTGAACCTCCATCTCTGACTCCAACTTACCAACTCTCACGTCGTCCTTTAGTAAAGTTTGACGGTACCACCATAACTCCTCCCTATACACCTCATCATTTTTAAACAAGAACCCCTGGCTCCACCACTGATATTCTGTCAAGCCGTCTTCTAAAACCATAGAATCAAATGCCATAAACCCTAGTAGCTACCAAGTTAGCCACTAAAAAAATTTTGTAACACTATTCTAGCCCTTTACCCACCTGCCATCACCCTTTCCTTCTAGAAATAAATCCAACTCCTCTCCCAAATCCCCCTAGGATCCATTACCTGGCATAGATCCCAACCAGGATCAAACCCTGGCTTTCATGGCCCTCTGCTCCTCACCTAGGAATTTATCTTCAACGATGGAATAACATTTCAATACAATCGAATTATCCATTTTTAGAGTGTTCTCCTATCCATTATTTCAAAGAATCCATACATACTTCCACGTAGTTGCACTTATCTAATTGTTGAAGGAGTTAAAAGTTTACTTATTTATTGTTCCAGGTACCAATTTGAGATTTATTATGTGTCGAGAGGAATCAAATTGTTTAAGATGCAATTTTTTTATTTGAATTAGATTTTATAGCTCAATTTGTTGGGGTGGGGAGTTTACTCCTCCCCACCCATGTTCGAGTCTCATCTATGCTACATGTTTCTTTGGACTTTGGTGGGATTAATATAAATTACCTAAGGTGAACATTGAAATATTTTTTTGAATGCAATGTGTTACACATCTCCCTCACATTGCTATGTAGAAAACATCTCTTGAGGGAATAAAGAAAATATTAGGGTGAGTGCAAGCTAATTTGGATATGGTGTAAAAAGATGAAATCTAGAAAATTGAATTAGCTTTAAGAATATACTATTTTTGTTTATAGAAATTGTGAATAACTAATTGTGAAATTTGAGTTTTTCTAAGAGTGGTATGTTATTTTTCTAGAAAACTATGAGGTATATGTCTCCGTTAGTGCAAGTATCGAGTACCTTAACGATGGAATTTATATATATATNATGGAATAACATTTCAATACAATCGAATTATCCATTTTTAGAGTGTTCTCCTATCCATTATTTCAAAGAATCCATACATACTTCCACGTAGTTGCACTTATCTAATTGTTGAAGGAGTTAAAAGTTTACTTATTTATTGTTCCAGGTACCAATTTGAGATTTATTATGTGTCGAGAGGAATCAAATTGTTTAAGATGCAATTTTTTTATTTGAATTAGATTTTATAGCTCAATTTGTTGGGGTGGGGAGTTTACTCCTCCCCACCCATGTTCGAGTCTCATCTATGCTACATGTTTCTTTGGACTTTGGTGGGATTAATATAAATTACCTAAGGTGAACATTGAAATATTTTTTTGAATGCAATGTGTTACACATCTCCCTCACATTGCTATGTAGAAAACATCTCTTGAGGGAATAAAGAAAATATTAGGGTGAGTGCAAGCTAATTTGGATATGGTGTAAAAAGATGAAATCTAGAAAATTGAATTAGCTTTAAGAATATACTATTTTTGTTTATAGAAATTGTGAATAACTAATTGTGAAATTTGAGTTTTTCTAAGAGTGGTATGTTATTTTTCTAGAAAACTATGAGGTATATGTCTCCGTTAGTGCAAGTATCGAGTACCTTAACGATGGAATTTATATATATATATATATATATATTGGAATCGGCATAACTGACTCTATATGTGTCTCTACTATCATGAACAACATATTTGTGTAGCATATAGAAAAATAAAATAAAATAAACAAATATATAGAGAGGTATTCATAAAAATGGAGGTTTTAATTTATTTGCATACCAAACCACTAGGTTTTTCACCCTGAACCTAAATATGAAGAAACCAACTTAGCATACATATATTCTAGAGTTTTCATGCTTGCCCAAAAATAATTGAATTAGAACTAATGCACACATGTTCCTAAGAACATGGACATGCTCTAGAAATGTGCATGTGCTCTAGGAACACATACACACTCTAGGAATGTGCATGCTCTCTTATTCCTTTCTTCCTATGTGTTTCCTTCTTCAGATTTTCCTCTCTTGCATGAGACCCTCATACCCATCTCCCCTTATCTCACCTATCTACCCCACTTCTTACCCCTCACCTTTTTCCACCCATATCCATCCACCTTCCATTTCCATTCACCTCCTCTTCTGGTTTTTTCATCCCTTCTAGCCCCTCCCTCTTCCCTTCTTTCTCTCCCTCCATATATAACACTCCCCACCCCCCCCCTCTCTCTTGCAACTACCCCTCTCTCCTCCTCACTCTCTATCCCCATCCCTCTTTGTCCCCCAATATCCCCCATTTTTTATCTCTTAATAATTTGTTGGCATATATTGTCTAATAGGATTTACAATAGTAATTATGATCCGGATTATTTTCAGAACGAAATGAAAGCAGATATATTACAATGAAACAATCATAAAAAATTCTAGAAACAGATAAATACAACAATACTTGATTTCTATTCATGAAATAATTGTAAAGAGACTGTAAAAATATAGAGTTCAAGAATCACTAGAATGGTGGTCACTTTATCTATGAGACGAGATGTGACAGCTACGCTCATTTGCAAGAATATGATTACAATGAGGCTCTGAAGGCATTTTTTATGTTAAAAAGGAATTCCAAAACCCTAGACATCCAAAAACCTAACCCTAGGAGATGAAATGCCAAAATTCATGTGAGCCCCATTTGGGTAAGTTAGTACATTAACTTCCCGGGGTCGTAAATTCTGCATACGATCTTCATTTTAGGTGCATGATAGCCCATTGGAAAGGTATTTTAGAGAACTACACATTATGTCGTCAAAATATGAATCTGTCTATAGTTTTATTGTGGCACGCCAAAATAAAAAAATTTAGGGACCCAAAACGACCCTGGAATTACAAAAAGATGTGTTGACATGAATGCATACAAGATAAGTCAGTTGGATTAGGTGGGAGGCCACCAATATCCAACTGGAATATATGTAGGGCTTCAAACAACCCTAGAAGGGTAGAACCCACAATTACCAAGAAGTACAGAAGAACGTGCTGAAATAAAAACTGACAATAGGAGCCAGTTGGAACAGTTGGTTGGCCACCAATATCCAACTGGATCAATACCCCCCTATTAGCAATCAATGGTCTCCATTGCGTTGAGTGTCAAGGGAAGAGGGGAAATAATTTTCTGAATCTAAATCTTGGTGAGTTGCGTGCCTTTTTGGAGAAGTTGTGCTTCTTGTCTTGTGGAAGACTATCACAAACCTGTTATTGGAGGGATTGAATCTGTTCCACCAACCTGTTGTCTCAGGGTTGTATGGGGCTTTGTGTAGGACCCTTTATAGGTGATGAAACAATATATTTTGTCTCTTCTAAAATATTTCTTTTCTAGATAGAAGGTGTTGAGGCTGCAGTGGTTGTAATGGTATTTTGTGCATCCTTTGAACAGACTGTGAAGAGGATGAATTTTGTAGTATGAGAGATTACCTTGTGGTGTTTTTTTTAGTGGAGCAGTAGTCAGAACTACGTCTGGTATCCTGTAGAGCTGACCTCCCGGAGTAATAATGAAACTACGGGGTCTAGACTCATAGACAACGTGATTTTTCCACATATATGGTTGGCCCAAAACAACATCACAAACATCAAGAGGGGAAATATCACACACTACCTCATCCTTGAAGGGATGGATGCCATAGGACATGTGACACTGCTGGCTGACATGAAGATCTCGTCCTTGGGGAAGCCACCTAATTTTGTATGGATGCGGGTGTGTTGTTTTCTACAATCCCAACTGTTTGATGACCTTAGCTATGATGAAATGTAATGAGGTCCCCTTCACCCACATCCATGAATGGAAGAGGCTCTCCCCCTCTTTAGGATCTACTGGTTCTTCTAGTTAAATTAGTGTGGTTGTGAAAGTAGCATTGGTGTCTACGTTGATGATTTGTCTATTTTGAATATTTTTTGGATCATATTTCAAATCAGGGTTCGACTCTGTGTCTTTGACCTCGACCACCAATGATTGTTTCTACGACAATCATCGGTGTTGTGCCAGGGGATTTTGTGGAAGTCACACCACTTCCCAATGTCATTCTTCCTCTTTACTTTACCATTTTTTTCCTTTGTCTTGTAATGGTTGTATAGAGGTTGTTGGTTAGGGCCATTTTTACCATGCTTTGGTTGTTTCATATTTGCAAACCCGAATTCCCATTTGTTTTGGTGCCTTAATTTTTGTTCAATTTTGACAGCATATTGATAGGCATCTCCCAATGATGAGATGTTTAGGAAATCCATTTCGGTTTGGATGTACCTATGCATAGCCCGATAGTATTTCATAACCAAATGTCACTTAGAGTCTTTGATACCAAGAGTAGTGTGCAAGGTATGGAAAGTGTTTGTGAACTTCGACACTGTTTGTCTCTTCTCTTTCCGCAATGTGGTCCATATCATGTACTGGTTTTCATAGTTATCAACAAGATAATATTGTTCCTTGATCACATCCACAAAAAAATCCCAAGTGGGCTCTACCCCATATATTCCAGATTACTGTAACACCCATGGTTCCCCCATCTTGTAATTAATCATAAAATAGGATTACCATGCTACGGCATGTGGACAATGTAAATGTATTATTGTTAAGATTCCCGTAACTAACTGTTGGAGGGTGAAGCCTTGAAGTACGAGCCATGATATCTCTAGAGGAAAGAAATCAGTTAATGAAGAAAGGACCAATGGTTGAATTATCAACCACCCCCATGAATGGAAGCATGGTCTAACTATAGGATTTCATCTCGAAGTACCACAGAGACCTGCAGACCCGAGCTTCCTTCTAATAGAAGGAATAGGACAGGTCAGAAACAATCCAGAGGAGGGAAGGTAAGATACATACAGATACACAACAAGAGAGGAGACATGGGGACGTGAGCGCAAGCTCTTAAGGGAGATGCGTGAACTGAAAGGAAGTGCAGAGAACACGACCTGAGGGACCGAACGCGAGCTTGATGCTGAGGAAGCATCTGATAAACATTGCAGGGTCACTGAGAAAGAGAGAGTCTCCATGAGAGATGTCTTAAACTCCCTAGTGATATCATAGCTTGGCAGAAGGGTGGCCAGAGTGCTAAGAATGAATTCCTTTGAGCCTATGGTTGGGTGGAAAGGTGCACACCCACAGTCAGTTGGTTGGATGCAACTTGTAATAGATAAGTATTCTCATACCCTGTGAAATTAAGTTGTAATTATGTAATGAAATGGGATATACTGTGAAGGACCCAGGGATGTGTATGTTTTCTTAATGGTTATACTATATCTCTTTATTCCTATTTAAATTGTGTATTTAAGAAAGTATGGATTGGACATGTTTTGTATTCATAAATGCTTGCGCCCTGTGGTGGCTTAAAATAGATACACGAAC
Organism: Picea sitchensis; assembly: GCA_010110895.2. Taxonomy (NCBI): domain Eukaryota; kingdom Viridiplantae; phylum Streptophyta; class Pinopsida; order Pinales; family Pinaceae; genus Picea; species Picea sitchensis. The sequence continues at coordinate 31,584 of SNQJ01S0081279.1, forward strand.
TGTGATTTCATCGACCTTGGGAATAATTTTACGTACAGATGTCGACACTCCTAGTCGTTCTGAGTCCCTTGGAGGAGGGATTCTGTTAAATATTAGGAGAGATAGTGCACATATGCAGAGGCTCTCTATGAGGTAGGCAAAGACTGAGAACCACTCAAGTTCTCGAGTTGCAGAACGAGTGTAAGGGGTGCGCGGAAGGATTATTCCAAGTGTTAAGTTCAAGAGAAAGAGTGCAAAGCTAGTAATCCCTTCATATCTAACAAATCTCAGGAAGAGTAGTGAGGCTGAAGTATCGAAAGGGAAAGTTCACTTGTTTAAAAGATGAACAGACAAATTTTTTTCGGAAGAAGCCACGGTCTGTTGTGACCGTTGGATATGGAAAAGAGTATGGGAGTTAACCCTTAGAGTCATTTGGACTTTGTGAGTTCGGTGAACTGAGTGAGCTCATCGTAAGGGAGGTAAAATCCCCAAAGTCCTAAAGTTAACTCTGAACCTTATATCTGAGGATGCCCAGGAACCGTCCCAACCATTAGATCTAGGAGGTAGACGATAGTCAAGTTACCAGAACTACCCATGACTTAAGAATCTGAAAGCGGAGATGGATGTGAGTCGTTTAATGGGAGGAGATTCTATCTTGATCATCAGATCGACTCAAATACTCACTAAAGTTATCTAATTAAACACCAATCATTCGATTTAATCGACGGTTGGGAATCATTGTAGAGTGCGAAGGTGAATTTAGCAGACCTGCTAGTTCATGGCCCACAATCAACCCACGTCGTCCATCGTCAAGGAGGAAAGGTGGCGTAAGATCCACAACTTCGGACGTTTGTGTACAAGGAGGAGGAAAAACAACCAAAGTAAATATTGGTTGTTGATCGCCAGGGGGATATGTGTCAGGAGATCATGTATTTCGGGTAAATGCACTTCGGAAGGAAACAAGTGCGTAGAGGATTGAAACTCTTGAAAGATGAAGAGCTGAAGTAGATCATGTCCATCAACCAAGAAGGGATATGTGTCGATAGATCAAAGAATTTAGGGAAAAGTACTTTGGAGGTTTCCAAGTGAGGAGTAAGACAAACTCCTGAAGCCCCGAAAGCCGAAGAGAATCTGGACCGTAGATCTAGAAGGGTGGGTGGCGACATATCGTGAACTCCGGGTGGAGGCACTCCGGGAGAATGCAAAGGAGAAGAGTTCGAAATTACCGAAGCCTGAAAAACCGAAGTAGCTGGGAGTCATCGATCTGCGGGAGGACACATGTCATCATATCGTGGACTCCAAGTAAAACCATTCTGGGAGGAACAGAGAGTGAGGAAAACCAATATCTGAGATATTTGAAGGATGAAGTCCCGAAGTAGACAAGTGTCATTTATTTAGAGAGGAAACACGTTAACAGATTGTGAGCTCCTGGTGAATCACACCGAGGTTTCAGTTAAGAATTGAGACTGCCGAAGCATGAAGACCCGAAGTGAATTTGGCCCGTCTAATCTAGAAGAGACGTGGCATAAATCTATGGACTCCGAGTAAAGTCCCGAAGTAATTCATAGCCACCATATTAAGGGAGACGTGGCATAAATATGTGGATTTCAGGTAAAGACCCGATGTAACTATCAATCATCCTATTCGAGAGGACATGTGGTAGTAATTTGCATATGTCGAGGGGGAGTGAAATTTGAGGACTGAGAAATATGAAGTCTGAAGATGCGAAGGGATCACAGTCGTTGATCCGAGAGGGACACGCATCAGTGTATTATCAATTCCAGATAAAATCCGTTGGGGAAAAGTGAAAGTTGAGATTTGATATTTCCGAAGTTCGGAAATCCGAAGCAACGAGATTTGTCGATGTGAAAGGACACGTAGCTCCAGATCTAGAACTCCAGAAGAAAAGAGAGGAGGAAAAGGTTCGAAGACCCAGAAAAGGTCTCGATCATTGATTGAGGAGGGAGATGAAGGACCATTGATCTGGTTGAGGAGGCCAAAGTCCCAAAGCAGGAGCAAAACCATTGATTGAGGAGGACGCGTGGCAGCCGATCTGTCGTTTAAAAGAAATCTCTCCAGAAGAAATGAGAATTTGAGAACTAAAACTCCTGAAGGTCAGACTCACAGAGGAAAATCATAGACACACATTTGTAGTGACAGGTGTCAGCATATCTTCCACTCCAGAAGATAGCTAGTGAGGAGGAAGCGAGGGTTGAGAGTTGAAACTTCCAAAATCTGAATCACGAAATAAATCACAACCATTGATTTAGAAAGGTTAGATCTAATACGTAGATTCAGAAAGGACGGATCTGAGTCGTCAGTTCAGAAGCACCATCAAGGTTGACGATATCGACAGTCTCGTCGCATTGCGAGGATCAAAGGTGCACGAACTTTAAAAATTTGAGGGTGGGATGCAATCCAAACCATGGTTTTGGAGAAAGGACACGTGGAGGCTCAAGGTGAATTGCAGGGAAAAATTAGTTTGGTTTCAAACCACCCTTGGCCACGCCCACAATCGTGTGCTTATGTAAGGCCATCGCCCAAGGTCATATCAAGGAAGGGGATTATTAGAAAAGGAGCTAGCGCCCAGACACTGAGATTTCGCAGGCATGAAGAGGAGGGTCATGAGTACCTTTAGACCTGCACCATGAAGTCAAAAGGGTCTGTGTCTATTTATAGAACGAGACCATCAAGGTCTCAGAGAGTCGTTTGGCTCTAGAATTGGAGATCCTTGACCTGGAGGTCAGATTGGTTCCCCAACCTTCCAAATTAGAAATCATGGATGGAGAATCTGTCCTTTAAGAAAAGAAATTTTTTTTATGCCCGTTGTGGGTGTGTTAAAAATTGGTATCATATCATGGTTACAACACTTGGCCTACTTGGGCTCATGTACAAGTCACATAAGGAGGTATTGTTATCTTCATTTACTCCTTGAGGAGAAGGACTGCAGATTGAACCTGTGATTTTGGGAATTCTTGTTGAATTTCAATAGAAGAATTTATTTATCCCTTTTTCAAAGTGATAAATACTCTTACCAGAGTAGGGATATGTTGATTAACATTTATAATAAGACTTGAATGTGGATAGCTGAAGGTGGCAGGGTTCTGTCAAGAGCAGCTAAAGCCTGAAGGATGGATGACCTGGTGTTCATAACACTGCTTCTAAGCATGGGAAGTTGAAACTTCAGGTATTGATTATGGTAGATTATATAATGGTTAATACCTTTGTGGGCTTAAAGGAATCTGATAGGATCAGGTAGGATCACTAGCAGTTATAGTTACTGCTCTATATTAAAATTAGAGTATATAACTCCTCATGACCAGAGAAAAGTGAGATGGTTAAAACCCTATGGATGCTGAGGCAAGAAGGTTTTCTTGCTAGATGTTGTCGCATAAAGAGGAAAGTGAACCTGGTTGGTTATTACCTTGAGAAAAGGCAACATCAATATGATATATGATTGTGAGAATAGTCATGTAAGTAACTGAAATCTTAAACTAAAGGACACTAATGATGAAATTAAACTATCAAGTGAATGCATGAGGTAAAAAGGTGCAATAGATGCACCTACTTATACATGAATGTGTATAGATGATCATAAGGATGATTAGAAGATCCTTGGGAAAAGGATATAGAAGCCGGATATGTCCATGTGTGTGAATGACATGGAAAAAGGGCAAGCAATAAGCTACTACGATGAATGCTTATATGTGTTTAATCATGGTTGAGTGCATGGGTTAATGCATTGTGGAGCTTCCTAATATGAAGCCTGATATTAACACCAGTTAGGTATGAATGATATTAAACATGCAAGTGATGCACAGGTATGATGTAAGTTAACAAAACCATAATATGTATCGATACATAATTTGGGTACATGACAAAGATGCATGTTTATATTCATTATGGGATATTTGGTAAACTGTTGAAGCTAACTCAAGGCTGAGGCCATCACAAATAGTGATGGATATGAAATAAGGAAGTTGCATGCTAAAGGAGTTCGCTGTGGAGGAACTGTGTGTGAAGACTCTGTCAGGAAAACAAAGTCACAACCTTAATGACTACTGAGAATTAAGCAGTGAGCCACAAGATTCTATGAATATATATATATATATATACAAGAATCCTGGATTACATTTTGAAAAACATCATGTAATTAATAGAAGACTATTAAATGAATATTGACCATTCTGATAACTGAAAGGTAATGTGTAGGATGCACAGGTTCATGATCCGTTATGAACAAAAAAAAAAGAGATTGTTATTAAAACATGCTGTCGTATTCCAAAAAGGGTTAGGGTGAGGCCTAACCAAGGCAGCTCGAGGAAAAGAGCAGGAAGATCCCAACAGGGAGTAAATTGAAAAAGCAGAGAAAAGACAGTGAGGCCTTATAAATAACTCAGCTGGACTGAAAATTCCCAGGTGATGTAGAAAGAATTTGAAGAAGGGGAGAGCCCTCAATTCTTTTCTTGATGTGTATTATGTTTTTTATCTGGGATGAGAAAGTAGTACGTTGATGAAGGTAAATGTTTTGACACCATAGTGATGAGGATTGTATTACTGCATAAACAATTGAGAACTATTTGTATTGCACTCATGAAAACATTAAGGATAATGTGACGAAGTGCATACATAAATGCTAGGACATGTCTGAAAATATTTTATTAATTTAAATTCTATGGTACTTGCATTTTTAATTTACATGACGACTAATGTGTTTATGATGTATGTCATGTGTAGAAAGAAATAGATTGGAACTGTTGAGAAAGACAGTTGCCAATAATGAACAATCTCAATCAGAGGATGACTATGAGAAGGTTCTTGTTGAAAGATTGTTGAAGGGAATTTAAAATTTCCCATGGAGCACCATTGGTGGGCTAATATCAGAGGGGGTGCTGACAACCAAAACTGGTATAAACAAATGTTCATTCCTATGTGGCACAAGGTATGAAAGGATTGGGTAAGAATCCCTTCTAAAATGTTTTACAGTCTTAATGGTATGTATGGAACATTGAAAGGAAATTGTATGCCTTCGATACCCAAGTAGGGTATGATTCAGGAAGGAGAACCTTAATGATGGAGGTGTAAGCCTCTGGTAGTAAAGACTGATTGTAATCCTCAGAATAACTCATGAATTGATATGTCATGAATACATGGACCAATAAAGGAATGATTGGAAACAAGAGTGCTCATAGATAACATGTTGCATGGAATTGCTTCCAGGAAATGCATGTTTGCATAAAGGACAGAAAATGGATTTCCCATTGAGGAAGGAGGACCTTTGAAAATTTCTACTTACATTGTATAGGTGTTAGAGAAAACCAAATTTGGGTGGCCATGAGTGTTGGCACCCTGGTTATTAATAAAGGAATAATGCTTAAAGGCATGCATGTGAAACTTTTGAGTCTCATGTGTACTGATTTGGGATCGTGATCATCCTGTAGCTGGAAGCATAGTCCTATTGTAATAATGAAAGAAAATGAATAAGCCATGTGGTGAAGAGTTTGGTTAAATTCTAGCACACCATGGCCAAGAACCTGTCATAAAGTGTGACAAACTTGAAATCAATTCAAGAGTGCATTGGGTATGAATGTGGCTATGAATATTGGCACATTTGTTAAATCCTTTGAAATGTTGAATTACATTTTGAAAGGTTTGGTAATTCAAGAAGTGCATTTTTGAATGTGCTTATGAATATTGGCATATTTGTTAAATACTTTGAAATGTTGAATTACATTTTGAAAGGTTTGGTACGTTGAAGCATAGGCAAGGAATGCGACTCCATTTTCATGTTTATATAGATGTGATGAACTATTGCATGTATGGTTTTATTATATATATATATATATATATATATATATATATATATATATATATATATATATATATGTATGTATGTATATATACACATGGATGCATGGAAACTACCAATTTGTTTGGATGGATTGAAGATGAAAGTGCAAGAAGAAAAGGGGTCTTAGATATGGCAGCATTGTAAGCCCATAAGGAAGAATAATTGTCCTACTAAGCCAAACCACTATGGGAAGGAAAGTCCCATAATTATGAATCGTTCCTTTGCAAAACAAATATGAGAACATAATGTGGAATTTGAAAATCTGCGGGATGACATATTTGAAGAAATATTTTGAATTTTTAAAATTATGATGTCTCATGAATTTTTGTATACCCGTGATACAGGTGAAAGGGAAATATCTGCGAAGAGTGAAAAGATGAGAATCTGATCTCTCGGGTTCGAGGGAGAACTATGAGAAAGAGCATAATCTGATTGCATGAAATAGAGATTGACTCGAGAAGGAGAGTAACCTTCGTCTCTATCTATGATTGAGTTGGGAGAAGGAGAAACTCTTCATACTAACTATTTCTATGCCCGATAAGGAGTAACTCGTCCTTCCTAACTTTAGCTGTTTATGTTGTCAATTTGTGCTACGAAAAAATGGCTACCGATGAGCGAGAACCCCACAATCTCACGATCTTAGAATATGTTGTGTTGAGGTAACACAAGACCTGAGGATGCCTCGGCAGAAATTTTGAGGGATGCTCGATCAGAAGACCTATAGATTCCCTAATTTTCATGTGCGAGAAATCTTTGGAAAGGCAAGATGGATCACTCATGGACCCTCTGTATAGCGAGAAGGATGAGCCTAGCCTATAGGGTGAGAATCGCATGAAGAGTAGACCTTAATAGTTATTGTAAAATTTGATTGGGATCATTCACATGATGGGTAGTTCTTCCTCTATGAGAAAACCTTGGCAAGGCAAGATATATCACCCGAGGGATTAGGCAACAAAGAAAGGGATGTCTGAGCCTCGGCCTAGAGGGTGAGTGGACCACAAGGAAGATGAAACCTTGATAGTTCTTTTAAAATATTGATGTATTGATGTGACCCAATGGTTATTTCAAGGAAAAACAATGAGCCTCGATAACAAACAACCATGTGGATGTTAAATCTACAACCGCATTGTGATAATTATTGAAGCAAGATTTCATGAAATTTTCCAGAAATTTTATGCAATGTTTTTGCATACGACCATTATTAGCGTGATTGTTGTCCAAGAATTGGTTGAAATCGTGTGACCAGCCATTTTAAGCAGAAGGAAAAGGACTCTACCAAAAAGAAGGACTCAATATTTTGAAACAAATTAATGAGAAAGGGCATGACATGTGTTTTTGAGAAAGAACACCAAGGATGGTGTTCTTTAAGGGGAAGGAATTGTACCACCCCTCGCTTCCCTAGCTTGTAATTAATCATAAATAAGATTAAAATGCTAAGGCATGTGGACAATGTAAATGTATTATTAAATACCTTATGGTCTTAAATGTTGGGGTGAAGCCTTGAAGTACAATCCATGATATCTCTAGAGGAAAGAAATCGATTAATAAAGAAAGGACTGCTATTGAATAATCAACCACCTTCATGAATGGAAGCATGGTCTAATTGTAGGATGCCATCTCGAAGTACCACAAAGACCTACATACTCGAGCTTCCTTCTCAAAGAAGGATCATGATAGGTCGAAAACCTTCCATAGGAGGGATGATAATATACATACATAGACACAACAAGAGAGGAGACACGGGGACAAAAGCACAAGCTTATAATGAAGTTGCAATTCTAACTCCAAAAGGAAGTGCAAAGAACACAACCTGAGGGACTCGAACGCGAGCTTGATGCCGAGGAAGCATCCGATAAACCTAGTAGGGTCTCTATGACAGAGAGAGTCTCTATGAGATATGTCGTAAACTACCTAGTGATATCATATGGCATGGGGTGGGCCAGAAAAGCAAGAATGAATGCCCCCAAGCCTATGGTTGGGGTGGAAAGGTGCACACCCATAGTCAATTATTGGATGCAACTTGTATTAGATAAGCATTCTCTTACCCTGTGAAATTGAAGTCAGTAATTATGTGATGAAATGGGATATATTGTGAAGGACCCAAGGATATGTATGTTTTCTTAATGGTTATACTATATCTCTTTATTCTTGTTTACATTTTGTATTTAATAAAGTATGGATTGGAGATGTTTTGTATTCATAAATTCTTGCACCCTATCATGGCTTAAACTAGATCCATGAACTGTGAGTTCAACGGTCTTGGGTATACTCTCATCGATGTACGTTGACACTTGTTCTAAGTCCCTTTAGGAGGAGGGGAGAGTCCATAAATCTCAGGATAGATAGTGCATGTATATATAGGATCTCTACGAGGTAGATAGAGACCGATAACCACTCAAGTTCTAGAGTTGAGGAATGAGTGGCAGCGCAAAAGGATTCTTCCAAAGCACAATTTCTAAGAGAAAGAGTAAAAGCTCTTTCATCCCTCTTTCAGAGTTAACAAAGCTTAGGAAGAGTAGCTAGGTTGAAGTATCGAAAGGGAATGTTCCTTTTTTTGGAAGACGAACGGATGAAATTTGCTCGGAAGAAGCCACGGTCCGTTGTGACCATTGGATACAAAAAGGAGTGAGAGAGTTAACCCCTTGAGTCCTTCAGACTTCATGAGTTCAATTAACTGGAGAGAGTTCGTCGTAAGGGGGGTAAAATCCCCAAAGTCCCAAAGCACTCAACCTTAGATATGAGGATGCCCAAGAATTGTCCCGATAGTCGTGATCTAGGAGGTAGATGATAGTGAAGTTACCGTGAACTACCCATGACTTAAGAACTGACAACGGGAGATGGATATAACCCATTTAATGGGAGGAGAGGCCATACCAGTCGTTAGATCGACTTAAATACTGACTGGAGTTACTGAATTAAACACTAGTCGTTCGATTTAATCGACTGTTGGGAATCATTGCAGAGTGGGAAGGTGAATTTAGCGGACCCGCTAGTTCACGTCCTAATCAACCCACATCGTTGATCTCCTTTTGGAATGAAGATGAATGACTAGGATCATACTAGAGTCGAGTGAGCACTTTCCATATTGTAGAGGTTGAGCTCTATGACAAAGAGCATGCATGTTAGCCCCCACAATTACGTGAGTCGCCGGACAATCGCGGGACCTTCGATCGAGTTTGACGGAGATCCTGAAATGCAAGGAGTGCGTGGGAAATTGAGATATTCAAGAATATCAATCTTAAAGGATAAACACTTTTTAGAGGTGTAGACGAGGTCCAAGAGACATACTTGTAGCAGGAACAAAGGAAGAGGCCTTCGAATACTTATAAAACCCTCTAAGCTAGAGGAAGCCGAAATCTCAGGAGGAGGAGCACAACTACTGTTGGATCGGTGTTGGGAGGAAATATTTGGACCGTTGAATCCACGTCCAGACATCCAAGGGATCACGTTGAGGAGAGGAAAAAATCCCATCTATTAGATCTGAGCACGAAGGACCGTGAATCATTGATCTCGAAGTAATTGTAATGAGACGAACCCTCGCGTACTGTGAGAGGGACCTTATCAAGGTCTCGAAGTCTTCTAAGTAGATCTAGATCGCCCATCATCAAGGAGGATAGGGTGGCATAATATCCACAACTTTGAAGGTTTATGGACAAGGGGGAGGAAAAACAACCAAAGTAACCCGGTCATGATTGCCGTGGGATACGTGTCTGGAGATCGTGTATTTTGGGTAAATGCACTTCGAAAGGAAACGGGTGCGTAGAATATTGAAACTCTTGAAGGTTTAAGAGCTGAAGTAGATCATGTACATTGGATGGTAGGGGATACATGTCTATAGATTGGATAATTCAGGGAAAACTGATTCAGAGGTTTCCAAGTGAGGGAGTAGGGACAAACTCCTGTAAAGCCCGGAAGTCGGAAGAGAACTGACCATAGATCCGTATATGCATGGCTTAATGCATCGTGGAACTTAAAGGAACCACCAGAGAATGTGGAGTAGAGTTCAAATCGTTGAATCCTCAATGTAAAATGGGCAGCTTCTGAGTCACGATCTAATGGAGGACACATTTCATCAGCATCGCAGACCAAGTAAAACCATTATGGGAGGAACAAAGAATGATGAAAACTGATATTTGAGATCTCTGAATGCCAAAGTCCCAACATACACAAGGTCTATTGATTTAAAGAGGACACACGTTAATAAATTGCGAGCTCCTTGTGAACGACGAGGTTTTCACTGAGACTGAGACTGTCAAGCTTCAAAGACTGAAGTGACCAGATCGTCGATCTTTTAAGATATGTGGTATAAATCTATGGACTCCAGTTAAAGTCCCAAAGTAATTCATAGCCACTATATTAAGGGGGACATGGCATGAAGCTGTGGATTTCAGGTAACACCAAGTAACTATCAATCACAATGGATTTGAGAGGACACGCGACAAGAATCCACATACGCTGAGGGAGGGAAAGTTGAGGACTGATAAATCCAAAGTCCAAAGACGCAAAGGGATCGCAACCGCTGATCCTGAGGGACACGTGTTAGTGGATTATCAACTTTTGATAAAATCCATTGGGGAAAAGCAAGAGTTGAGATTTGAGATTCTAAGTCCAAAAAATCCAAGCAAATGAGAGTCATCATGAAGGTGGACACGCGGCGCCGGATCTAGAACTCCAGAAGAAAGAGAGGAGGAAAAGGCCTAAAGACCTGTAGTGCTGGGTCTCGAATGCTGGTCGAGGAGGGATATGAAGGACCATTGATCTGGTTAAGGAGGTCAATGTACTGAAGCGGACTGTAACCCCTCATTGAGGGAGGATGTGTGGCGATGATTCACCATTTTGTTAAATCTCTAAAATAAATGAGAGAATTTGGTGAACTGAAACTCCCAAAGGACAGACTCATGGAGGAAAATTGTAGCCACACATCTGTAGTGAAAGGTGTCAATAGATCTTCCACTACAGAAGATATCTACTGAGGAGGAAACGAGGGTTGAGAGTTGAAACTCACGAAACCCAAAATCACGAACAAATCACGCTTCATTGATTTTAGGTGCTTAGATCTGGACCATAGATCTTAGCATGGATCCGAGTCACTGTGCTTAGAAGCAATCATCAAGTTCGATGTGAGATCAATGGTCCCACTGTTACTGGCGTGGACTGAAGGTGTGTGAAATTTCAAAAGTTGAGGGTGGGCCACAATCCAAACCATGGTTTTGGAGAAAGGACACACGGAGGCTCAAGGTAAATTGTGGGACAAAATTAGCTTGGTTTCAAACCACCCTTGGCCGTGACCGTAATCACTTGGTTATGTAAGGCCATCACCCAAGTTCATATAAAGGAAGTGCATTTATAAAAAAAGGAGCTAGTGCCAGACTCTGAGATTTTGCAGGTGTGAAGAGGAGGGCCATGTGTGTACCCTAGGACCCTGGGACTTAGTTGAAAGGGTCTCAGATCTATTTATTGCATCCAGACCATCATGAATCCTAGATCTGCCGGTCGTAATCACATCTGACCGTGTGGTCGACCGGGTTCCCTGACCCTCCAAATTAGAAACCATGGATGGAGAATCTATCCTTTAAGAAAAGTGAAACTTTTATGCCCCGCCATGGGTGTGTTACAATTACTTTGTGGAAATTTTCTCCTAGTAGTTTCCCACCAATGTCAATATGGGGGAGAGCCTTGAGGAGGCGAAGATCTTTTCCTTGTCGGAAAAATTCCTTGTGAAACGAGAAATAACCTTCTAATAGATTTAACCATTTTATAGGGCATTCACATCTATCTGATCTTCAAACATGGGAATATAAAAATTAACTTGTAATTCGAAGGGAGAGGTTTCCAAAATGGACACTTTGATGAAGATGTCCATGTTGCTATCGGCTTGTGTGTTGAAGGATGTGTGCAAAATTTCAACATATTGTCCTCTTTCACAAGCAAGATATTTATCAAGCAACAAAGTTAATAGGATCTTCTCGTCACCATTTTTCTTTTTACCACCATCTAGGGTTTCTTTCATGCAGATTACTTTTCTCAAGAGAATAAGATCGAGACTCCAATCGGCTATACTTTGGACCTCTCATCAGGACATAAAGCTGAAAATGACTAAGAGTAGCTTGCTCTGATACCAAGATCCTAATTTATTTTCGAATGAATGAAAGCAGCTTTTACAATGAAACACCCATGAAAATTGAAGAAACAGAGAAATATAACATTACTTTATTTCTATTAATGAAATAAATTAAAGAGATTGTAAAAATACAGTGCAAGACTCGCTAGAATAGTGGCATCTTTATCTCCGAAGAGATGTGATGACTATGCTCATTCGCTAAAAGAAGACATTAAAATTAGGCTCTGAAGGAATTTTTTTATGTTAAATAGGAATTTCAAAACTTAGACATCCAGTAAAAACCCAACCCTAGGGAGATGAAATGCTTGCACCATGTGGGCCCCGTTTGGGTGTTAGTACATTAACTTCTCGATGTCATAACTTTTCATATGATCTCCATTTTAGTGCATGATAGCCCATTGGAAATATGTTTTAGAGAACTATGCATTATGCCTGCCAAACTCTAACTCGTCACATTTTGACTTTGCATGCCACAAAATAACATTGTTTTAGGGGCCCCCAAACAGCCCTCATTGTAAGTACAACAAGATGTGTTGACATGAATACACACAAAATAAGACGCTTGGATTAGTGGAGTTCAATATCCACATAGAATATGTGTAGGGCTTCAAAACCTTTAAGGGTAGAACCAACAATTACTAATAAGTACTTAAGAATGTGCTAAACAAAAAATGATGTGTAAAGGAGCCATGGACATGTGGGTGGCCACCAATATCCAAACTAGATCAAATTATTTAAACAAAATTCTCTAAGATATAAAAATATAAAAACTTAGTGTCCCTTTGAATTCAGTAAAATAGTGAGAAGACATTGATGTATTGAAATAAATTTACATCATGACCAATTGGAGGTGTAGGTGCAGTGAAATCAAGGGTCAAATTATTTATAATTATTTATGATTTTTCTCATAGGGTGACATAGATGCAAAGCTAAAATGCACTATGAAATGCAGACCTGAGAACGCTTCACCCCTCCTCACCTCTCCCTTCTCCACTCTTCCCATATATACCCCTCTCCACCACCCATGTCCCTTCTTTCTCTCTCTCCCCCTCTTCCCTCTTCTACCCCCTTATCTTTATATCCCTCCCTCTCCATCTCTTTTTTTTTTTTTTTTTTTTTTTTTTTTCTCTCTCCACCTCCCCTCTTTCATCTACCCCCTCTTCCCCTCCTCTCACTCTGTGGCCCCATCCCCATTTCACATTGCATCCTCCCCTTCCCACTCTTCCCCATTTTATTCTCTTTACCCCATCTACCCTCTCTCCCTCCCTCTCACCCCACCTCTCTACTCCATCTCCCTTCCCTCTCACTCACACACTCTCTTTATGCCCCTCTATCTTTCCTCTCCCCCTCTCCCTACCCCCTCCTCCTCCCTCCTCTCTCTCTCTCTCTCTGCCTTCTCTCTCTCTCTCTCTCTCGCTTCTCTCTCTCTCTCTCTCTCTCTCTCTCCTACATATACCCCTCTTTCCCTCACTCATGTATTAAGCTCCTCTCCCCCTCTTCTCTACCATTTATCTCTTACCTCTTTACCCACCTTCCCTTTGTCCCCCCTTCCTCTCATACTCTCTCTCTCTATCCCCCTCTATGTATCCCTCTCTACCCCCCTCTTTGTCTTCCTCTCTCTCCCTCTCACATTATCACACACTCTCTCTCTAACCCCCCTCTTTGTCTTCCTTTCTCTCCCTCTCATACTCTCTCTATATATACCACTCATCTTTGTATTCCTCTCTCTCCCTCTCACACTCTCACACACTCTTTATCTCTCCCCCTCTATATCTTATTCTCTCTCACTCTCACATTGTCACAAAATCTAGGGTGATTGCATGAACATGGTGGACAATAAAGTGGCAACAGGGTGAGTAGTAACATGCACCTGTCGAAACATGTGTGTGTTCGTAGGAACATGCATGCATTCTTGGTTTTAGAGGTTCAAAAAATTCCAAACCTCCACTCATCTTGCCACATAGGCACATTTCTAGGAAAAAGTTGTGTGCCCATTTGCACAGACCATGCCTTGCATTTTTTATTTCATTGAGAAACTAGAGAGGAACATAGCACCAAGCAAAGACAAGATCTTAACAATGTGTCTAGCTCAAGCCAGTTATATTTGATTTGTATTATTTTCCTCCCACTCTAGTAATTTTTACTTTTCATAAATGTGTGTTAAAAATATTTAAGATAATTCTCCACATTTCATGCACAATTCTCCTCTTAGGTGACAAGAAATCAGAATTGTTGTTTTGCACAATGTCTACATAGCCCTTTAGCAAATATTCCATGCCCTAAACATTTTCATATTTCCAAGATCTTTCAACTTCATGATTGTGTTGTATTCCTCACTCAACTCTTCTCTAAACAACATCATAACATTCCTTCATTTCTTTAACCATGCTTAAGAACTTTGCAAATGTTAGAAACACTTCTCTAGGGTCTTCATCCTTCAATGGAAATAATTGTATTGTTTCATCATCTTTCTCGATGGTATAATCATTTTTCTTCTATCATATATTCTCCATATTTCAAATTTTCATAGTGTTCACAATAGAAAATTGAAGTCTATTATGAATACAAAATAAAGCATGCATGTGTATGAGATTATTATTATTTTTTTTTATTTCTTAAAATATGCATTTGCATGTTTTTTGTAATTTTCTCTTTTAATTACAAAAAATGACCTAATTTATATGTCATGCCTTATTAAATTGTAGAAAATGTTATTAATATGGAAATCAAAGACAATGAAAACCCCACAGAAGCACAACAAGGCACAAAAAAACCCAACCCACCACAACCACCAAACATAAACACACAAATTGACGAGGGGTTGAGAACTTTGAAATCTCTTGTCCATGAATTAATGGGTACAAGAGAGACTAGCTGAGTGTCTTTTTCCACTTAATTGGATGCTATTGTATCGTCCATTGCAAGTTCCCAAGGGAAATTAACTACTATTTCTGAATATAGGGATAGGATGTTCAAGTATTACAAGACTAGACTTAATAGAAATCAAGTTAGAGACTTGAATATTTCAAAACAAGATTTGATCTCTCTATTTATTGATCCTTGAACTAGAGTACAACCACTTGTAAACAAGAAAAACATTTGTATGGATTGGTGCATCTACCTGTAATTTCTTGAAAAATGGATGGATAGGTGGCTCATGGTCTTTGATAAACCTCCATAAAATAACATGGAGGTGCCTTTATACTTCTTGAGTAAAATATGGATGGAATATATTTTGGGTCACCATGTGAACTACTTTCACATTGGTGATTTCTAGGGGGTGGGTTGAGGGTCCACATAGGATCGAGAGAATTCTAGGTGTGATCCCATGCTAGGTCCTCGCCCCCCTAGGAAAAGGCCTAACCCCCCTGCCCAACATCGTCCAATTGCATAGGGAATGCAATAGGAACAAGTAGCCACTATTGGATGTATGATCTAGGCAAATATTGGTGCCCACCCACTTATTCCACTAATTCACAATGATTCCACATTTTAGTATTTTTTCTACAGTTTTTGGGTCCCAAACTTCTGGGGCCATTTTTAGGCCTTAAACAAGATTGTTTTTGGCAGATAAGTGCCTAACATGTAGCCAAAGGCAGATGCAATTCCATTCAGAATGTGTACTTATCATATATACCTTTCTAATGATATATCGAGTTCCCCAAACAAATATTGTATGCAAAAATTATGCCTCCAAGAAGTTGACATATCAACTAACCACATCGAGGCCCACATACCTTTTTGAATTTAATATTTTGGATGTTTAGGGTGTTAAACATTATTTTAGTCACCCTTATGACCATTAATGATGTAAATCTATCCTTTGTATTTATAAGGATTAGTGGCCCGAGTTCCTGAAGAATGAAGGGAGAAGAACTTTGCTTGAGAGAAGAAATTGTATTATCCTTTGTAAAAACCCTATTAAGGAAGATTGCCGCAGGCTGCACTATACACAGGGTGCGGCGATGACTAATCACTGCACCCTCCTCTAAATATAGACTGTGACATCATCATAGGCTTCACTATAGCTAGGGTGCGGCGATTTTTGTACATGGGAAAAGCGAGCATCTTCTCGATGCTTCTAGAAGGAGAAGCTTCTATGGTGAGGTGGCCTCCGAATGATTTGGATCTTACCCACTTTCATGATTTTGTGGGATCATCCTAACCTGTTGACCTTATCCTCTTCAGCTTATAAAAGGAGAGGATCTCTCATGGAGAGAGTTAGCTTGGGTTTTGTAGCTTGGATTCTTTGGAACTTGTATATTGGCTTTGAGCTTTGTTTTGTCAAGATAGATTGTGAGTAGCTATGAGATCTACAGTCTCAGAATCCATGGATTAGAAGTGTGTGGGAAGCAAGGAACTGTTGGAAGGAACTTGACAACATCAAGGCATCTGGTTGTATCTTTCTTCCACATTATTTAATACAGATATACTTTTCTTTCCTATATGAATGTTATTTGTTCATATTGTATGATTCCTTGATCATGTACATAGTTTCATATCAAATAGAATTTGTTATTATTGTCTTCGTTGTCTTGTGTTCTTTTCCAGATATTTCTCCATAAGCCTTGTGACGGAGCCTGGATTGCATTGGGGAAGTTGGATCTTCGATATTTAAAAGATATGTTCTAGATCCATTTCTCATTTGATAATTGAAATCTAAAGAAAGAGTAGTGTACTATCTTATTTTGTTATAGTTTCGTAGTGAAGCTAGGGGGATTGATTTTTTTCTGCACTTAACAATTAGCCCAATAACAAAATTGGCAACCATACTGGGGAATGGATTGTTTTCCTAGTTTGTCTTGATTTGTTTCTTTGATTGCTTGGATTCTTTTTTCTGAGTCACTAGGAGATCCGTCTTGACTCTCTGACTATTAAACTTCACTGGAAAAACCTTCATGCTTTTTATTTTTTTCCATTTTTCCTTTGATCGTCGCACCCTGCTTTTAGGGACAGTGCGACGATCTAGGATCGACACACCCTAACTTTTGACACAGTGCAACATCATCGCATTGTATTGGTTCTCTAGACTGGGACGATCAAGGATTGTCGCGCTGTGTTAGTCTAACAGCCTGCAACGATTGTGAAAAAAAATAGTTTTTGATGGTTTTCCCTACCCAGATATGTGAAAAGTGTTTGGGGTGATTTGTTGGGTCTCACTACAGTCTACTTGAAATATTTGAATATGCTTTTAGCCATCTTTTCTTTTTTTTGACTTGTTTTTTTTTTTTAAATTTGATCTCTTTCTTTGAGTGTCTTTCAAGTACAAAGCATTGTTTTTTCTTTAGAATTGTTTGGTGAAAGAACTTTGTTTTCTTTTATTGAATAGTTCATGTTAACAGAGAAAATTGTTTTTGTTGCTTTGTTTCATGTCAATTTTCTATTTATTTTAGCTATATTTGAAACAAAAAGTTTTAATTTCTTGCTTTATATTAGTTTGGGGGCATCTTTGCATTTGAAGTAGCGAAATTGCATGAGTTTTGGCGTTTTTGGTCTTGAATTATTAAAAAACATCCCCCCTCATGGTTGGGGGGCCGGGAGGGGGGAGGGGGGGCAAAGAATCATGTATTGGGTACATTCTCTTTGGATCATTTCTTGAAGTTCTTGATATTGATGATTTTAAAATTTTTGGGACATTGTGCATCTGGGAATGATAAACGCTTCTCGTAATATAGCTTTCATCGAAATGAAATATTTTCATTCTCATTTATTTGCATTGTTTAGAGTTGGTAAAAACATCATTTAGTCCACGCCATTTTCCTTTTGAGTAACAACAACCTTAAAAATAAAGCACTTATAAAAATTGATTAGACATTTTTATATTTTATGGCAGAAAACCTACGCTAGTGATCAAAATCTGGACCAGGGGTCAAATTTTAGCTCAAAAAACGACGTTCTCGGAATTTCCTCAAAATGAACAAGAACTTAGCCATCATCGTCACGAACCCGACCCAACTCGTTTCGTCTCAAACGGACGTCGAGATCGAGAGATATCGCGATCTATTCGAATCGTCAAACAGGTAAAAAAGGGACGTTGACTGTGCAGTCTGTACAGTCCGTACGGATGCTGACGTGGCATGTCCGTATGATAACGTGGCAGAGTTGAATGGCAGAGTTACGACCACTGACGTGGCAAGTGACATGGAATTCATGTATTGGCATATTTTGGGCAAATCTGTTAGTGACACGTGGCATGGTATTTGACAAATTATGAGGTGCCACGTGGCCCAGTCGTGGGCTGCCACATGGCACCATGCTATTGGTTTGGGTGTTGTTCAAAATTTTATGGAGTCCACTAGACTTGAACCCTGGACCTCCTCCATTGGCAGCGCTTTGGTAGTGTGTGGGCTACCACTAGCCCACATGGTGGTGCTTGTTAAAACTATGGTTTTAATTTTATTTGAATTACATTGAAATGTGGTTTAGGGTGCGTCCAGGCTAGGGCTTAGCCCCAACCCCAGTCGCATACGTTTTATAACCATATGACCACCGATTTTTACTACCAAGAATTTGCGCGCGGGAGTTTGGTATGTTTAGCCCGTGGTTTCCATGTTTATCATGTGACCACATACGAAGCGCGTGGGAATTGGTTTCAACGGTTAACAACCACCCGCCACATGTTTCATTGTTATTTGGCCTTGAAACGGTTAGCCCTTTTTGCTTTTGCGTGAGGTCGTATGGAGGACCTTATGACCGAGAGCTTGGCAGTTAGGGGATGACGCGCCCATAACCGTCCTACAGTTTGCACAGTTATGTGGTTGTGCGCATTTGCTGGGTTTAAACACGAATTTGGAGCGTGTTCTTGGTTCAAGCACACAGAGGTGCGTTTTGGCAAACTAGAGCCAACAAGCTTGAAGGAAGAGGATGGCAGGAGGCCTATCTTTCTCATTTTTTGGCTGATTGAGGTGCCGTAAAAGCCAAACTAGGGGTTTTTGGACGTCCTGAATCCATTGGCACTATTATCAAGGCCATTTGAAGACTTCTTTTGCAGGTTTTTAGCCATTGAAGTTTGAGCAAGATCTAGGGAGCTTGAAGCCCTCATTGATTGGGGACATGTTTTGGTGAGCCTATGTTTGTTTTCTGTGATTGAATAATCATTTTTGGCTAATTGTTATGATTTGAACACATTGGGATAGGTTTCAGAGGTTTTTGAGGACTTTTACAGGTGTTTTTGCCAAAGAGAAGCTCAGGGAAGCTTATGGCCACATGTAGAAGAGGTCATGCCCGGATGAGCCATGATCCGTTTTCAGAGTTCTATTAGTCATTTTTGGGGTTTTTATGTGTTCTGATCCCAATGGTACAGTCTGTTTCTCCATTGGAGTTGAGCAGCAGCTTGTAAAAGAAATTTTGACAAATTAATCCCAGATATCCAAGTCCATTGATGGAGGCTCAAGGAGATGTATCCCGGAGAGGGGTGAACTCCTTTATCATCTTGTTCTTGTTGTGAGTTTGATGGTTTATTTGCTGAAAGTTATGTTGTTGTGTATTTATTGAAAGTACATATTTAACCATTTAAAAGAACATATCCTCACACATAAGCATTTACAAGAAGATACATAAATTTGACACATAAACTATCTTGCATATTTTAACACATGAAGCAAGTTCCTGTAAAGTTTTATTTTTAGGAAGTAGAGGGTGCTTGCATAGCATAACAAGTTAGCCTTCTATTTTCAGATCAGGTGGTATCAGAGCACTAGTTTTTTTTGCTCATGTATTTGCCATTGATAGCTTGAGATTTAGTTGTTGGTATTGTGCAAGTTTTGTGTTGAAGTTTTATATCTTGCAAGGATGGAGGAAGCTTCAAACGTTGGTAGTTCTCATACATCTTCAAAATCCAAGTTATTTGAAAAATAGATGTTGAAGGAGATTCTAACCATGAGAGATTTGATGAAAGAGATGTGTGAAGACAGAAATGAGATCATTGCCCTTGAAGAGTAGTTGATGGCCATGAAGAAGGAGAAAGACCAGATTCTTGAAAAGTTGCATGAGATGGAGATTCAACTCCATGAGGCAAAGGAAACCCTTACCAAGTACATGCATGAGCATAAGGTATGCAATGTTAGTTTATCTTCTAATTCCTCTCAAGATGAATGTTTTGGTGTTTTTGAAAATCACACAAGAGGAATAGGGTCCAAGTTATTGTAAAAATGGGCTATGAAGGTAGAGGTTTGGGTAAGCATGAACAAGGC